>JALLPD010002453.1:0-19725 GCA_036940065.1 Cyclotella cf. meneghiniana
GTCTTGACCATGTCTTGACCATGTCTTGACCATGTCTTGACCATGTCTTGACCGTATTGATGACTCACAACCTTCAAAAATCTAATATTCTTGAAAAATTCTTGAATGGTCAAGACATGGTCGAGACATGTCTTGACCATATCCAGACCAGCTGTGTTTTTGCTGGACCATTTTTTGACCATGTCTTGACCAAGATTAATGATTTAGACCAAGAAAATTAACAGTTTCTTAAATACCAGAAATCATGTCTTGACTATGCCATGACCAATATTGAGTATGATTTGAGATAGTACAATGGGGCTATCATGGTCAAGACATGGTCAAGACATGTCAACTTACATAACTTTTCTGACCCAGTCAAGACATTGTCAAGACAATAGGACATTGGTGTATAGAAATGTAGATTCATTTGAATGGATTCTTGGGTTGTGGTCCGATGAGCAGAAGGGCGCAGAGACCAGGACATGACAAGTTTTGCAATCATTTCAGTGAAAACGCATTGTCATTCTTCAAAAGTTTGAAGTTTCATAAGGATGTTTTTCAACCAAATAGGGACTACATCAGCACAGTTTATGAAGTTAATATAAAAGACTCAGATTGGTGGAATTTTTTTGAACTGCACAAATGCCTGGCTTGTGGGTTTGAAATGGATATTTACCTAGCAAATGCTTCACAGGCTTCCATTATTGTAAGTTTTGTCCCAAATGCTGATGAATCTCACTTTATGCAGCATTTCTTTCCAAAAATGTGTATCAAAGAACTGATAAAGAATGAACAACTTGAGGAGCAAAAAAGATTGCAAGAGGCTGAGCTTAGAAATGAGGAGGCTGAGCTAGCAAGGAAGGAAGAAAACCAAAGGAGCACCTTTACCAGAAAGAACATCACCCAATAAATAATTTGGGGGGCAAGAACTATCAACACTGAAGGAGACAACGTTGATATCTATAAACACAAACAGTGTCCTATGTTGGTTCATGCACCAACACATTTTGAAGTGGGGAAACTCGTATTGTTGATGGAACTTGTGATTCAATATTTGGAGCAAAATGTAAAAATGGTTTGCACCTTTTCTCTATCTCATTCAAACAAACTCCAAAACAGGGGTGTTGAATGATTGTCCTTACTTTGAATGATTTGGCATATGTTGATTTGATGATGATCGCTACATGAATTGTGGCTGTTTGAGAACATTTGTCACTGCTCTCTCTCTCATATATTTCTGTACATTTCCTCTGAAGGGTCACTTTTGTTGAGGATGGTGACTCAATGATTGTCCTTGAGAAAGATAACACCAAATTATATGTAATGGGAATGTGTTTGATACATACCTGAGCAACCTATAGAGGGTGTCTCATCTGTTATATGGTAAAACATCATGAGGAGTGCGGCTTATTTTTGGATTGTCTTTCATCATTCTGAGCTGTGGCATTAATGAAACAAAAGGGACCATATGTGACAGTCTTTGTGAGATTTTTAAAATGCCTGTGAGTTCCGTAGGCGTTCTTGTCATGAAAACAAAAACATCCAACCATATCATTACAATATACTGGAATTAGCCTGCAGCTCAGATATGTGCATGTTTGTTGACTCATTCACTTTGTCATGATGTCAAGGGTTGTGGAACCACCAAAGAGGCTTTGGCAGATACTGTAATGTGTGTGGCTGTTGTTAACTATTCCTCATTCTGCAGTTTTATGGTTAGAAGGGCAACATATTGACAGCCACCAGTTGTCAGGCCCAGATACCATACCACCTTCACCTCCATCACTTGTCTGAATTAAATGTTTATGGTGTGAATCTGTGCTTGCCTGTCAGGAATTCACTTGATTAATGTCTGGGAATGGACCAGGTGAATTTATGTGCCAATGAAAATGAGAAGAACAATGTATCTTTGATTCGTGATATTGTATTGTACTGAGAAGATATTTGCACCAAAGTCATCATCAATGATGCTGTGACCAAGCACCTTGAAGTATTTGAAGCAAACCTTCTACACACAGTGAAGTACAGTGCTGCATTAGCAAAAACAAAGTTCCTCCACAAAATACACCAGAGAGAATTGATTCTGATGAATACTGGTTATGAACGGAAGTCTGAAGAAAAGCTGCAAGACTGTCATCATATCAAGCAATGTTCATTATGAAAATTGACTGGAAAGATACCAGTTTTCCTCATGAAAACCAGATGACAACCCACTTTTGGAAGATGACAGATTGGTACTAAAGATAGGGCTTGCTTCAAGAGCTGATAGAATACAATTTCTTCACCAAACCAGGATTCTTATTCAATACCTGAAACATACTCCAGAATCCAGTGTATCTGCTTCAATTTACTGAAAACTGCCTTGTATATTGCTCTGTTATGCATTTAAGAGAGGAAATCTGTGCACAGACCTTTTCACTCATGCCAGCAAACAAGAACAATTACATTCATCAAAAATGTTTGTTGTGATGTTGGGTATCAATAACTGGAATGACAAGACAAGGGATTTCATCAGCTCTTTGAATGGTGTGATCTTTCATATTGTTGTGAAAACAGGGTAAAAATGAAGAGCAAAAACACTGCTGGTGGCAATTTTCTTGGAATAGTGATGGGTTTGATGGATGATGAGCTAGAACCAAGCAGTCATATCATTTGGGTGGAGGTAGATTGGGTGTTGTCTGATGAGATGGAGATTCAGATATATGACAGCTAATCTGAAAGAGGTCCAGAAATGAAACATTGAGAATGACATTCACTGTCTAAGAAACAAAAAGCTGATATGTGCCAATATGCCACGGGAAACCTAACAACTTATCAGCCAGTTTCATTTTCAGTCAAAAGACTGTATCCATACCAATCAATGGTAACGTTCCAAAGTATGAAAGCATGCAATGGTTGGTTTGATTTTGCCAAGATGCAAACAGCCCTTGTGAATACCATTTATTGTGGTTTAACCCATCATCAATAAGCAGTGGAAATCATGACAAACTCATCATTTCAAATGACAATCATTCATTAAAAAGTAGGTGCAAAAGAAAGGAGCTGAAGAAGTTGACTGCCTCCTTGGTTGATGAAGTGGAATACAGGATGTGCTATTCCCAAGGTAGAATGTCCTGTGTGAATCAATGATCTCTTAATTCTTACACACAGAGTTGAGATTGATCAGTGGAATTGCTTAAATGGCAATGTAAGAAATCATCGTGCAGCGTTGGACCAATCTAATGATAGGATTAACAGAAAGCTTACTGTATTGACATGGCATGGAGATTTGGGCTTTATGAAGAGCAATCTTGTTTGGAAGGGTAATCAGTTTCAGGCATTGTTTAGGTTGTTTCAGACTTTTGGATACCTACTTTTGTGTTGCAATGTGAAATATATTATGATACACTTGCACATTATGATCATTTGATGAAACTACAAATGTTTGTCACAATGAAGATGGCCTTCATTGATGATGCGTTGAAGCTCACATCCACAACTCCAGGCTGTACAATTTACAATGGATAACATTAAAGGGTGCTGTGGTGATGAGATACAAACAAAATTTGAGGGATTTACATTTTCCCTGGAAAAGCATCTCAAAAGAATAACTTCACAACATTGGCCTGGGACTACACAATGGATTGAAAATAGCTGTCTGTTTGGCAAAAAAAAACTTTAATGTTCCGAATCAATACTGAAAGCTTTGCTGGCAGAACACCATTATGGCAGATGTTGAATACTATCAGCAACTTCTCTCTGGAACATGCAAAAATGGATTTAGGGTTTGAGTTGTATTTGTTATTGTTGATTGAGTGTTGTGTGCAATAAATTGATATCTACTGTAAACATTCCTCCCTGGTCAGTAATCTCCTGTGTGGTGTGGGAAGTTCCAACTTGTTGATTCAGTGAAGCTTGTTCTCTTAGAATAAAAATTAATGTTATTGGTCATTGAGTAGGCTTTGTGTTTTTGCAATGGGTTGTTTTGATTTAGATAATTCAATGTTTTTGTTTTAATTAGCCTAACAAAAACAGATAGTAGGTGAGAAGTTTGATAATTCATAGTTGATATCTCCGACTTGATACATCATACAAATGCCTTTTACTCTCCCTCCAAGATGCCACTTAGCAACCCATACTTTTGATATTAAAAGAGCAGTTAAGAGGTTGAAGATATTTGATTGTGCAGCAAAGAATAGATGACAACAAGCATCTCTTGAAAGTTCTGAAAGTCCTTGCAACAAGACAGGAACATCTATGTAAGGTGGCCAACTCCATTTGTTGGTATGACGATTGTATCGCAAAACATATTTGAAAAAAGGCAGAACAATGATTCTTGCATGCACTTGAAAGAAGCAATAACAGAATTCAGTCGACTTGAGTGCAAGAAACCAAACATACCATTCAAACTGCAAGCTGAAATAAGGTAAGTCTTGCTTATGCAAGGCAATGATTGGACTGCCAGCTTGCATGCCCAATGTTGCTTTGCTTTTCTCCTGAAAACAATATTGGAAGACATCAGTTCATGAATACTTTGTTCACAGACTGCTGCCTACTTCTCATTGGCTGAATGAGTTGTTCCCAGAAGTTTCCTGAGACATTTTCCCTTCCATTAAGAGTGATAGTTTTTGTTTGATAAATTAGCTGTTTTTCTATATCAAGGAAACACAAGTGCATGGACATTGATGAGAACATATCGAGTTCAATGTGTAAGTCCTTGAAGCATTTGGAGATTGCAGGATAAAACTGTGAGTTGACCAAGGGTTGTCCATTTAACATTGATGAAATCCACTGGTTGCAAGGATCTTCATGAATGTTGGTGTATGTGTGGATGCCCCTTCTCTAATCTTGTTTTCTTTGTACCAATCCTCAAGTTCTTTCATAGAATTGGCTGTTAACTCAAATGTCAGCTCCATGGACCAACTTTTATGATGTCACTTCTGCATTCATCCTTGTACCACAAATCCAAGCACGGTTCACATGGTTGAACGGACACATTATTCAAGTTGTTCAAAATGATTTTCATTCTCTGAATCTAGCCACTTGCACATGATGGAGTCGAGGCCTTGTCATAGAGGCAAGAATGAGCAAATTGCTTTGTGTAGTTTCCTTTTTGAGAAATCCCAGTGTTAAACATCTTTCTGTGTAATGATTGCTCACTAATTCCAATAAAGCAATGTTAGGGACAATTTGTTTGTCCTATTCCCCAGTATCTGGGGCTCACCTCTCACAACTGACATAATTCTTTCAACAATTGGACTCATATCTTTTGAACATTGGAAGTTTTGAAGCAAACTGTGTGAGGGAAGGTTTGGTGTTTTGGTCCTCTCAGTTTCACGCAAACACTTGAAGGCCTTTCACATTGTGAGCCTCAAGTCCATTGGGCCAAACTTTTAGTATGATGACTCTTGTATTTTTGGGTATGTCAGGGCTGCTGGTCATCATCTCCTTCACATCTTTATAAGCATCTTGGACAAACTTACAATGATCAGTGTCATCATTTAAGTGTGAAAATGACTCATTCTGACATCCAGTCCAATCTTTCATCAAACCTGCATGATGGAAATAGCAATCATAACCAAGAGCAAGAAAATGTTTGAGAACCCAATTTGCTGGAATGTGGGCAACTTTATTGGTGAGAGGAAAAATGGTTTGACTGAGGTGGTTGGCATGGGAAGGTTTTGTAGGATTACCTGTGTAACTGGTATATTGGTTGTCTCAAAAACAATGATGAACTCCATCAAATAACTCATAGTCTTCTTCATATTTAATATGGAAATCAAATCAGATCAAAAAAATCCTTATTTCAGGATATTGAAGGAAAGTTTCTACCCTAACATTAGGATCAATCTCAATCTAAAAAATTTTGGTCGGTGTAAAGACGAATGAATCAAATAATGGGTCATTCCAGTTTCACTTACCTGTTGCATTTCAATGTTTGCAAAGGTGGTTAGCTTTGACAATTTTGTCAACATAGAGTTCCCTCTCTTACTTAGATCATAGGTGGCATGGTATCGAGGATCACAGGATTGATCTTCTGTCACCCCAAACTGAATTTTTGCTTCCTTTGCTGTGATGGGCATGATGTGAGAATATTGATTTTCTAGAACCATTACACAAGCTACACCAAATCACCAAACTTTGGGAGCCTTCTTGGTAGATGTAACCCAATGAGATTGTGGCATTCTCATGTGATTCAACTCCAGGTCTTGTCTGACTCCATGGTGGATGTGCTCACGAATTCTGCTTCTCATAGGGTAGCTTCCAATACAATGTGGAGTTTATTCTCATATGAGAGAAATACAACATTTTTGTGAGCCTGAGTTAATTCCTCATCTTCTGTTATTAGGTGTTTCAGCATGCTACATATATTGATCGCTTTGTTTTGGCTTGAATAGGGGGGTGCACACAAAATAACATATATGAGTCATGAGTGTCTGTCCGTCACACTCTTCATGTGAAATGAATAGGAGTTCAGGGATGCCTCCCTTGGCAAAATCATCAACTGAGCCATTCTCTGCAGCTGTGAAATGGACTTCTGGGCAAGAGGATGCTATTAGTAACATGGTGAGATCACTCATTAAATTGTGGACATGCTCACAGATTGCAATTTTATTTGTCAACAAGGTGGCAATCTGCTACTGCGAACATTGTTTTGACTGCAATATGAATTGTTGCTGATGCAAATAATATAGTTCAATTGTTGATCCATTCATAGATTACAACCATGCTGTTTTGATTCTATTTGTGATTTTGACTAGGATTGGATTTGCCTACTGCGATTTAATCAGTGTACATATCATCATTCCTGCCTACATTTCGGCTGCAATTCAACAAGTTGATTCTGCACAAAAAGCATTGGAATTGTGGATGATCAGTGTGTTGTATTGGTTCCAATTTCTATTTTTTGTCACAGACCCAGCTGGCAGCACAGGAGCTGGACCAATTTTGCTGTCTTCACCAAAACACACAAGCTCTTTTGGGAGCTCGACCCTACTGAGTCGGGGCTCATCCAACCCTACAACCCTGCTTTGGCTTTTTGTTTCCCTTGTGATAGGTGCTCTGCTAATGTTTTCTTTTCCCTTTTTGTAGATCCCATCTTCAAAAATGAACAGAAAGTTTGGCACTAACCTTCGTTATCAATGAAGCAATGCAGTGGGAGTTCAAAATAGAGTCAGTGTTGCTTCCTTAAAGGCCTCATTCCCTCATCATTCTGATGTTAGGTCTGAAGATGCAGCCTCTCTAAATTTAACACAACATAGAACTAATGCTAAGCATAACCTATAAATGCAGCTGTGCTATACAAAGGTAAAAGAGTCCAAGGCACAGCAAAAACGTCAAGAGTTGCAATTGCGAGTCACCAATCTTCATGCTGAGAACCAACACTTGAACTATATGAATGAGAAGGCACACAAAGATATCAAATCTTTTTGATTCAATCACCAAAGTCACAAAGATCCTGGGTAGAAGGACTGAATAGTGGGCATCTGCAACAGACGAGTACAATGCAGAGATCCACCACATTAAACAAGCTGCTTCTCATAGGCTGGCTGTGTTGCAAATGAATCATGAAGCTAAGTTGATGAGCAAGCAATATCTCCATTACAAGTCTGAGCAATGCCTTTGAAAAGCTATCGTGCAATAAGAGAGCCAGGAAGATTTTGTGAGAACAAATGTAGAGTTTGTACATGGATTTTGCTGGAATGATCTACATTTTCCATGGTCCAAACATAGAGTTCATTATTCCCCAGATGATTCATTCAAGTATTTAATAAACAACATCATTCCCAGGGAAAATAAGAGAGGTGTGTCAGATACCCCAAGATGAAACTACCACAAGGAGGCATTCTTTTCAATTGGGTAGTAAGACAGCAGATGTTGACAACTTGAATACTCACTATGAAGCTGAAAAGGAAAGCATATTGCTGAAGCTGTCAACATGTCAGATAAGTTAGAGGCACAAGAGAAGACTGATAAATATGAAAAATTACAGCCTTTTACACCAGATGTTGATGAGAATCAAGTAGGTCTAGAGATTGAGCAGCTTTGGACAGTGATTATGGAAGATGGGAGGAAGTTTTTACAGTGGTGTCAAGGACTTGTTGATACAGTGAAAAAAACTAATTGAGTCCACATCCAATGAAATTAAAGCTGTTTGCGAGAGGGTGAATCTAACAATTGCTAAGAGAAGCTGCTGAAGTCAAAATAAGACAAACACATGGAACAGGAATGGAGAATGAGTATAAACTGCAAGTCATATTTCATTTGTGGGGTATTTAAGTATATATGGAATATATATTCTAATAAAAAGCATGCAGTCTATTAAGTACTTAGGTACATACCTTTTATGTACCTCAGTCACTAGTTCTGAAACAATGTAACACCATTTGTAGTACACACGGTCAAAAATATTCCAAGAAAATTTTGTAAGACACTCTCCACACCAAGTCTAAGTCATATCAACTTTGGTAACAATTGGTCCATTCCAAAAATTCATTTTTTGTGTACATCCCCCTAGCTTGAATGGTAGTGAATGATGTAGACAGTTGGTGAAAGTACATCTCTTCTTCACCAAGACAATCAAAACTCGACATTGGATTATGATCAATCATTGCTCTGAAAAGAATCCCTTTCAATCCAGTTCTATCATTGTACTCATTGATAAGATAGTTTTGGCTTGATTCTGTCCCAACATTCTCTTTGATGAAAAACTCCTTGCAAAGATTGAATTGGGCATCTCTAACATGTTTCCATCATCTTGTTCAGTATCCAGGGCATCGGGATAATCACCAAGCTCCCACCCTCCTTCTGTGAACTGAACCTGTGCTTTTAAAACATTATCAAGAACAGTACTCTTGCAGTCAGTATTAAATTTCCCTTGATCCTCAAGATCAAACATGATATGGCTCTCTCCACTGGATTAACACTAGCCACAGCAAACACAGGATCTGAAACATCAGTCATGGTACAGACAGGCCCATAGGCATTGGAACACTTGCACCCATTATTTTTCATCATTTTGGCACTTGTGCTCTTTAAACACCCAAAGGAGATACAAATAAAGAGTTGCCCCTACTTTTATTTGTGCAACTTGTACACATAACACAAAAAATACTGCTTTGTCCATCTGGAGAAGAGACCCGGAATTCATCTAGCATTCTGATGAAAACATTGCTACATACTTTACATTTCCATTTTTGAAGGAGCAAATTTCTTCTTTCTCTTGCTCATGGTTGTCTGCATGCTAAAGGTGATACTAGGTATTTTTGTTTTGACAAAGGAGTGGCAACACATATGATGAGCTTTCATGTTATACCTTGTACCATACCACTGTTGCTTTTTATCTGTGTGGTGTGGCAGAGATAGAGCAAGTGAGCCTGATTCATTTTAGTTTAAAAAATCATATTGAACAGCACAACTTCATGGGGAAGTGACAACACATATGCTGATCTTTCATTACCTACCTTGTGCCAAACCACTGCCACTTTCTTATCTGTACAGAAGGCAGCAAAGATGCAAGTGAAGAATATGTGAGAGAAATGATTGATGTAATGTTAAATCAAGCATAGGCAAGAACAAACAAACATGGAAGCGATGCACAATCTGTACAGAACAATGACTTGCATTATGGTATACCTTACACTCGGGAACTTTGACTTCTTCTCTGTATGATGTGACAGTCTATGATATAGTGACCCATTTTTAGAGAAAAGATTCAGGTAAGATTAAAAGGGGCAATGTGGAAAGCAACATACATGGCAGCAATACACAATCTGGATGGAGGAAGGATGACTCACATTACACTATAAGTTGTGCCGGACAACTGATGCTTATGAACATTATGACTATACATTAACTACATTAGGCTAGAAAAGTTTCTTTCATGTCTGCATGAAACAGCATTAATGGATGCCGGAGAGACTACTTTGTGGAACACTTGACTCTGCAGCAATTTATTCATTGATAATTGATAAATTTTGGCAGGTGAGCAAACACAATTATGGCTCCATGATGATCAGGACAGATAATGCTATGGAAATAGTTCAGTTTATGAGGCAACTCTGAGATGTGAAGAATTATTCTGCCCAACTAGCATGCTAGGTGAATTTTTTGATCTAGTATGGCTGCAATGACATTTCCTGTGATGAAAGTCTCTCAGTTGTTCATGGCATGGCAACATAAATTGGTCATGCACAAGGGAATTGATAGTACTTCCCATCATTTGAAAAAAGCTTCATTTTGACTATAGTTGCAGTTATAGCCCCGGTCCACCTAACACCAACAAATGTAGGAAATAGCTATTTTGGCTCATTACCTGATATGTTGATAAAACATAGCCTAGTAGGTGTNTAGGAAATAGCTATTTTGGCTCATTACCTGATATGTTGATAAAACATAGCCTAGTAGGTGTTAGGACGCGAAATGGCCTAACTTTGTGGGATTGGTAGGTATGGAAAACTGCCCGAAATGCTGATTTTTAGGCTTAAGACAAGTTCTAATACATCTCAGGAATGTTGCGCTGAGTTGGGGCTATCTGGTTTTTAGTATTGCCCATCCTACAGGCTGTTTCGTAAAATTAGTCAAATCAGAAATTACAGAATTTTAGGCGATTTTGTACTAGATCCTACGTACTGTCAGGCGTATTGAAATATTCATTTTTCGCGCCAAAATTATGATGGCGTCGCCGAAACGCCGATGCATGCCATCACTCAGCCATCTTTTGCACATCACGTTGGGCAAAGCACGGTGTTGTCATGCCACATTGGAGCCTTGTATGGAGAACTGCTCCTCCACAGTTCTTGCATGCCATTTCAAACCAAATCCATTAGTTTCGAGCGGCCACACGATCCCACTATCTTCCTTCATCAATTTCACTCTCCAACACAGGGCTGTACATCTATTTGCCTTCCGGGATCACGATCGACTCGGACTGATCTGTATTGTGATGGTGCCATCGCGATTTTGCTGAAACCACTCCTTCCAAATCGATACATCACGGAGAAGTATCATTCATCGCTCCTCCTTCACGATTCCTACTTCACGATTGACATACTGCCCCGTCTTCATCGCTCTGCTGCCAAGTACGACCGGCACGCGATCTGCTAAGTTTTCGTAGCGACACTGCAGGCATCGCGCTCTCATTTACTCCAGCGGCAATTCACTCTTCATGCTCAGCCTTACAAGCAAAGGAATTTCTTCTCCCGTCGACCTGCGTGAACTCATCAATTTAAGGCAGCATGCCTAGGCCGGTTACGTCACGCCCACGAAAGCGATGTGGGTACAAGCGGCGACCATCCCAAAGAAGAAGACGTTCTCCCAGGAAGTCCAAAAGAAGACGGTCACACTCCAGTGACGAGGATTTTTCTCCACCTCCATCTGATGATGAACTGTTGCGCAATGTCAACAGTGGCATTTCCATGCCAGATGCTGAAGACAGTCCATCTCTGGAATCACCCCAATCCACCGAGGAGTTGGTAGATCCTGAATTATGTGATGATGCGTCAGATGGGTCTGATGTCACATGGACTCCATCCATTGATGACGAGGATTCTGATGACGAATTGGACCTGGAAGATAAAGCTTCTGTCTGGCAGGAGGTACCTGTTCGGTACAATGATGTCTCCATCTCATTTAACAAGGTTGACTCAGATCTCGAATATGGATACAAGGAGGAGGTTAAAGAGATCAAGAAGAGAGTACTCCGTGAATACAACAACCTATCTCCAAGAGCAGTAAAGATGACAGCTACTCTCAATGCAACACAAGTCATGAATGCTCTCTATAACTCTGAGTTTCTATTCAGTGTATTGGGCTTTCAAAATAAGTCCTTGGCGGAGAGAAACAAGAATCCGATGGATGTGAAAGAGTATGAGTTCTTCCTACGTTGTTTCTTTGGGTTATGTTTTTACTGCTGCAGTCTCTCGGATGTCTCAAAGCATCCTGTCTCCTATCCCATCCTTGTCGATAATCTGAAGAAACTTAACACACGCAATCCATCGCTGCACCACAAGATCCAGAGAATGAACGACCTTATTCGCAGTTTCGAAGGGCAATCACCCGAGTTTAATTTGAAATCTGCTGCAGACGATGGAGAGGAAGGAGTGTTCTGGAGGCCAGTCTTTGGCATTGACCGTGAGTTAGAGAAACTCTTTAGGGATGTTGGTGGTCGCACAAGCGATATCTGCTTCGTTGATGGGTACACAAACCTAATCATTGATGACGAAAAACTCAGGATGCGGTCTACGAAGGCGAACCATAGTTCGTTATCAAGACACAAAAGCCCAAAGTCATTCGGTCCCGTGGGAAACTGTATCAATGCCATCTCAACAGGAATCTCCCTTTCCTGTCACATGAACCATCACGGCGAATCCTCCAAGGAGATCCTAACTTCAGGATTAATGATAATAAAAGGAACGAACAACCCGAACAAATTGCAATTTCCGTCGACAATCATCCATGGCGATCGCGGGTACAACGATGACGAATGTTTCGAGTTGGTGGAGAGTGCAGACATGGGCTTCCTAAACACAACCAAAAGGGGTCCTTCGTTGGCATTCAAGTTTGGTGCCGTCAGGTACAATACAACCAGAGACCAACGAGACATTCCAGAAAGTGGACCGATGCTTTCGTCAGGAGCAGTTAGATCAGTCGGCACTGCAACTTGCCATTTTGTCGCCTACAGGAATGGCACGGGAAGAGTTACGTTCCTTCAGAGTACCATTCCTTCCCTAACTTATGGCTGTTTCGATTATGTCACCGAGACGAAAGACTTCGAGTATGCAAGGCGTTTCTCTGATGTCCTGCGGAAGGAGAAGTACCACGAAGAGGATTATGACCCAGAAGACTACATCACTGTTCGTGAATCTGCCATCCGAGAGATCTACGACAAACATTGTGTCTACGCAGCATGTAAAGGACAAGGTGGTGACGAGTGGCGGGTCATGCGGGCCTTCACATTCACTTCGACATCCTGTCACGCCATCCTTCCCAGATCAGATGAAGATCTCTCTGACCGCGAGTATTCTCTTTTGAAGGACGATTTAGGACTTGCTGTGAGGAACGCTGAGGACGTGGAACTTGATATCTCCTGGAAGGATAAAAGCGATACAGAGCTGAAGCAGCTCTCCAACGAGGAGCTTAAGATGATATGTAAATCATATGGTCGCACCTTCTCCAACAAAAAGAAGGATGAGTTGATTAAAACTGTGAAGGAGGGTCCTGTCAACAGCCAGAGCATCACCGAAATGGAAAAAATAATAAAGTATTCCTTCTTGCAGCCCTTGCCACAAGATGATCGGTCAGCTCACAGATTTGGTTCCCTGAATGAGGAGAGAGTACGATCAGCTATCTCATCAATTGTCTCGCACTTGGGTTGGCAACTTGTGGATATGTTTGAATGTGGTCTGCTTAGGAATAAACTCAAGGAGTACTTGGCAACTTCCTTGGACGGTTGGTTGGTGATCAGGTATGATGTCTCAGACGACGAACAGTCTCGGCAATCAGGTGACTCAGGAGATGTGGAACGGAAGAATTACAATTGTGGGTTGGAGATTAAAACACCGTCAAACAAGAAGATCCTGCAGCACCATGTTCGTCAGGGAATCGATCTTTTTGGTACATTCTCTCAATGTGAATTTGGGAGTGACCATTTTAGACAATTGGTCTACAAACCAGAGTATCGTGTCCAAGTATTCCATCATGCACTTGTTGCTAATTTGCCATACGTTCTCTTTGTTGTTGCAGGTGCAACAAAAGTGCACTACGCTGTACTGATTAGGTTTCCCGAAGAGAAGCTTGGAGTTATGAAAGGTCTTCTCACACGGATCTATACAAGAAGTCTCAAGTGGGCGTATCATACTTCAGGTAGTGCAAGCGATGTCATTTCGAGCATACCTGATTTTCGTGAGGACGTCGTTTCATCAAGGTCTTACCCAATCACAAGGGAAAACGTGTTCTTCAATTGGATTCTATGGAAGAAGCTTATGGACATGGTTCAGAAGACACAGCTGCCTTTGCCGAAGGCTCACAAGCTCATCCCGGAAATTGTGGCCAGATGGAACAGGTCTAAAGGGAGAATCGACGAGATGACTCGTTATTTAGATGGAATGACCTTTCCTCTCCCAAAAGGAACGCCGAAGCAGCAGCTCGTAATGAGAGAGTTTAAGAAGATGGCAGTAAATGTGAGTTTCATCTTAAAACATTGCTTCTCTCCTAAACCTCCTCCTGTAGGCAAGGGTTACGCGGCTATTCAAAGCCATCATAAACATATGCGGGTTACAATGAGGGATGTCTTGTTCGAGCTTTCTACAGGTTATCGCATAATGAATCCAATAAGGGGTTTGTTGCCTGGTTCTCCGGCTGTTGGATCCACCGGTGTCTCTTCTAATTGTAATTCGCCATCGGAAAGAACGTCTGGTGCAACTGCTGCGTTTCATGCAATCGACATGGAAATAGAGAGTTCCAATTCGGATTGGCAGAAGAAAGCGACAAAGTATGTGAAAGACAGGATTACTCCTGATAGCAGGTACAAATTGAAGAAGTTCATCGACGATAAGACACTGAACAAGATTCGATTAGACAGGACACTGTTCCACATCCCAAAATCTCACGGAAGTTACATCGATTCAAGGACAGGCAGAGTAACCACAAGTGGAACAAGAGCGAAAGAGAAGGTGCCCAAGGAGCATGATCTGTCGAAGGAGAGTGACAACTCTCCAGAACCGACTGTTCAGAAAATTCGAAAGTGTCCTCCCAAATGTGTTGTGTGTTGTGCTATCGCTGATCCTAAGGACAAGGAATTCAAGATAACACAAACAACGATATACTGTTCTACTTGCCAAGTGAGTTTGTGTCTCAAGAAGAAAGGGCACAGAAGGGCTTCGTGCTTTGAGATATTTCACCAAATTAGAGATCTAACTTATCTAAAAGGGATTCCAGAAGAGAGTGAGGCAAATACTGGGTCATCAAAGAAGAGGAAGGCGAGTAGTAAGGATGCCAGTACATAGTTCTTTTGTTAAAATGAGAAATATCTGCAATAAGTGTTCAAAATCATTAATTAATTGCTTAGAATAATTTAGGCATACGAAGTTATGTTTTAAACTACTAGTAAGTTGTATGGGAAAAAAATAAATGCATAGTTTTGTCACCGTTTTTTTAAGACCAACGAAACCATGAAATAGCGGAATTTGGGCCAATTCGGAAGCCTTTCTTTGAGCAANAGACCAACGAAACCATGAAATAGCGGAATTTGGGCCAATTCGGAAGCCTTTCTTTGAGCAAGCACCAAGAGGCTTTAATCATGAATTCAAAGTACAGTGATGTTACCCCCCGTTTGAAACACTCCTGAACTTGATGTCAGACAACTCGGTTGGGCGATTTCGACCCCTCCCCATATTTTTTTTTGGTTTTGAAAATTATGGTGAGCGATGTAACCGTAAAAAAAATGGACCGGGGATAAACCGGGTTTCATGGTAAACTCAAAATCATTACAGTGACTGTGGAGTACCATACTCTATAATACCTATTTCCAGTTGAGACAGACACGTGATAAAAATCACCCCTTTTCCACAAAGGATAGCGTCTGAGCACATCCCTTCCATTACATGTTTCCCGCAACTTCCGTCTTTTGAAATATAATCGGGCAGGGTTCGCCAAAAAAGTTCTGCAGAGGTACCAGTACGGCGATCTCGTCTGCGATATTTTTCGTGTTGACGAAATCATTGCAGATACTTGTAAACGCGATCACGACGTTTTTCATGTATACAAAAGCATGAGAAACTCCGTGAATGACCCCGAATTTTTCTCCGCAGATGAAATCACGCGATCTTAAGACTCCGCTACATACGGAGACTGTTAATTTGACGTCACGAAAATAGAAGTTCGGGATGGCTTCTGAAGCTGGGAGCATGCTCTGCCAGGCTAGTCCTTTGAGGCAGTCAGTCCTCTCGTATTAAAGCTATGATTTCATCTACGACTGCAGCAGTGCTCATTGGGCTCGGAAGGATGGGAATGGTAAGTTGCGTTCCGTGCCGGACATTGCAGAAGTAGAAGCGAGGGGGGGGGGCGCATGTCACACAAAATATGTCCCTTCGTCCTGTATCCATGAATTGTCATTATTTTATAAGGAACATTCTAAAAGATCGCATCGGATCTTACCTCATATCAAAAATCAAAACGTCAGGTCTCGTCTCTGTCGTGGTCATTGCAAGGACAGCTTGTTCCAGATAGTGATCCCAACTTTACTCCAGATTATGGGTTTGGTCTTGAGGTTGCAATAAATGGCGGCACCGCCGTGGTCGGGTCATTCCAAAGTGGTCAAGTCTGCGAGTCTCCGTAGGTTCTATTCACTGATCTTGTTCCAACAAAACACTTTTGTATTTTCTTTAAGTTTTTCTCACAGAGCTGGATCTGTGCTTTCTTGTAGTGTCGATGACGAATGGTTTGGAGATGGTTTAGGCTCTGCTAGAGTCTTCGTCCGCTCGACTTCGGGCAACGATTGGGCTCAGGAGGACATTCTGATTGCAAATGATGGGAAGAATGGCCAATACTATGGCTATTCTGTCAGCATTCATGACGATACAGCTTTGGTTGGAGCATTCAGCATTCCTGATTACATGGCAAACGCCTTTGTTTTTGTGAGGAATGCTGGGGAGTGGACTCAGGTGAGCCACGTGTCTTTGCAAAATGTGTATGATGATGGTGTTTGCCGTCGATTAAATTATTCCAAGCCCTCCAATAAATTGATTCGACGTTTCAGCAAGAAATGCTTCTCATTGACGAAAACATCACTGAAGATGGGCAGATGCCATCGGTCGCTATAAATTGTGAGAACAACAGATGAGTCACGGCATTAACCTGTGGCCTTGTTTTCCTTTCGCTTGAGTGTCATAAATCACTTAGCGTCAAATCGGCTGCTCACTCTGCTTTTAAAGTGAACACTGCCGTAGTTGGTCTTTGCCAGACACAGACGGATCCTGCTGAATTGCTCAAGAGCAACAGCTTGAAAGGCAAAGTTTTGGTCTTCGAGAGAATAGCCAACGTGTGGGGACCACCAATTGTTATCCAAGCAAGTGATGGCATTGACTATGACTGTTTTGGAGTAAGTGTCTCAATTAGCAGTGACTCTAACTCCATCCTTGTTGGAGCTATTGGAGCTGATGACCTTAAAGGCAAGGGTTATGTCTTTGTTCGTAATGGGACTGGTTGGATTGAGCAAGCTGTATTATTTCCTCCAACTCAAATACAACATGGCTTGGGAGCGTCCGTTGCCATTGATGGCAATGTAGCAGTGCTTGGAGTAATGTCAGCCACTGGCGAGCCCACCCTGTATGCACGCAATCCCAATAATACCTGGAGTTATCAGACAAGGTTAAGGTCTCAAGGTCCTTGTTTTGGTTGCTCTGTCGATTTAAAGAATGGTACTTTGCTGATTGGATCGAGCATTGATGGGATGATTGGTGCCTACATATATAGTCAACCAACACCTGGAATGTGGACCCTTCAAGCAACTCTGAAGACATCTGCTGCTGGTATCTTCATGAACAAGAGGAATGTTGCATTTGATCTCGAGGACATGACTGTAGTTATTTCTGATGTTAATGTAACTGGCGTTGGTGAGATGTAATGATTCCTCTTTAAAGTGTCATTCATTTGTCCTGTACTTGCTTACCCAATGCGCATATTTGTGGTGACAGGGATTGGCAGCGCTTTTGTCTTTGATGCCCCTTCCTCCTTGAGCAGACCTCTTTGTGATGAGTGCTCTTGTGGCATCAACCCATGTATGCATAAGGTCTATTTTATGGTCTTGATTTTGCTGTATTTGGGAGGTGTACATTGGTAGTCTTCTTGAAAAATGACCCTCTTCCTGCCAAATACAATGATGAAAGGTATTCATTATATTTTAGGCATTATATTTTGCCAGAATGAAGTTGAGTTACATGCTTGTTATTTTGCAATTATCATTATGTCATGATAGTCAGGGAAGTTTGTAAAAAGTAAAAAAAGTTAAAAACATGGATGACTACCAAAATTTTGTATTAAATTTTAGGGGCTGATTTGGGGGCCAAAAAGTTCACCCATAACCTCCCGAAGACTATTTGCCACCAACTGGGCCGAATAAAGGTGTCCCAGATTATTAAAAAAGTCGCAAGGTATTCCATGTTGAGGTACCAACCGGTACTGGGGAACTAACTCAACATACATAACATACCTTGTGTCCAAGATTCATTGAAATTTGTTGGGTATTTTGGTCAAAAAAGATGTTATTGTCCTTACTAAGGTGCTGACTGCATGATGACTTGATGAGTTGTGGACCCTTTTTTCAGGCACCAAAACCTAATGAGTGGTACGCAAACTTATGTCTGAGTCTATGGTTCGAAAAAGTGATGACCAGACCATAGAAAAAGAACACACCCTCTTACATTTTTGGCGCCACCTGCGCCGTGCCAACCTTTGCTCATGCAGACGACACCTCAATGTCGTATGAATTTATTTCATTTGACCAAAGCAGGTCTTCCTGTCTGCATTTTCATTATTCACCTGCAAACAGGGTGCATACTTTATCTGGACATCAACCGTTTGAAGGGGTATTTTTTTCACCTGCAGGCAGCATCTAACCCACCCAAAATAGTTACCATACGCCCACCATACCTTCCATAATTTATTATGGGACTTTTTCTCACGCAACATGCCAATGATTGATGAACACACAACATCACCAGATGCTGCTTCATCCTCACTTGCTTACTTCTCATCTAATTGATGAATTTCCTTCTGTATTCTCTCTTGCTCAACAATATATTAATATAAGGCCGTATAACCTAATTTCCGGATCACCTGTTTGGTACCAAATGGATACCCAACCGGACAGACTGTTGAATATCAAAATTGGAATTTGGAAATATCACGCAATGAAGTTTTTTTCACGACAACCATTACATAAAGGCGTACACGCTCTTGTGTGTGTGTTGTGCAGTTGTACCATACCGTACTTTACAATCAATAAAAGATTTATGTCAGTTCAATAGATCAGCCTCATTGCGATTTGTATATGGTATCTATTCTTTATGAATGGATAGCAAGAGTGGCACTAACACAATAAAAACGGTCTAATAATTACGATCAGATTGATGTGCACAACCCGAAAACCGGTAACTTGGTCATGAGGGGGTATCTTTCATCCGTCAGAGGTTCATGCCATTTTAGGTGTTCAGGAAATTAGGTTACACAGCCTTATATTAGCAGCTTTCTAGAATCACTCAAATATGTAGAAACCATGAAATGAAATCATTGCAGAGGTTGCTCAGACCAAGAATCACCGGACTGCATCAATGACAAAGGTGGAGATAGCGATTTGGGATCCGCAGATCAAGGAGGTGAACGATGTATTACTACCACAATTCAGTTTGCTTACTCCGGCTCAAATGATGACACGAGAAGTTTGCTATGACACAGCTGAAAATTTTCTCCTTCATTCTTTAGTTATTGGAAGGCTCATTGCTGTGCTTCTTCTCCTCTATAATCCATTAATCACAAATCTCTCCGCATACCATCATCGGGATATACCCTAATATAGTTCCCATAATGTTCCCTGTACCCTGAATGTTCCCCATTCTTTCTTGTTCTTTTATGCTATTTGTCTCATTTCTAAGTTTGTCATTCTTCCTGCCTGTATAAAAAAATGACATAAGTTGTGCCAAAAAACTGTACCATACTAATTCCTATTCAAATTTATATTTTCCGTTGTTCCCCACTTTTTGTGAGCCA
>JALLPD010002455.1:0-10178 GCA_036940065.1 Cyclotella cf. meneghiniana
CACATTGTACCGGAAGATCAAGTAAATGAAGTTTTCGTGGCCAATAGAAGTGGAATCTGCCACAAATGATGTGATGTTATCTTTACTGTAATTCTAATGTTACAGTACTACTTGCCATGTTCTTTCCTCTTAATCAGTGTTGTGTTCTCCACCTTCCTGTGAAGAGAACATGAACTTGAACTTTTTTCTTTCGCTGTTACACTGTCGCCGATTAGCTAGCTTTGCCTCCTGCAATTTGCGCAGCACAAGTTGATCAGGTTTCTTCTCTGGTGATGACAAACTGGATGACTTGATACTTTGCTCAAAACTTTCGATTGCCTCTTCGTAATCACCTAGCAACAATTGAGCTGACCCTAATCTGAAAAATGCCTTGGATTGCAAAGACATAGTTTCAGTGTACGTGCTGGGTGGCTCCTCACGACATTTCCTCTCTAACTTCTTTCCTGTTGTAACACAACCCTTTCGAGCCACAAATGGCCTCAGTTCCTTTAATGCCAGCTTTGATTGAAAAATGGCAGCTTTGGTATCATTCAAATCAGTCTTCAGACAACATAGAGACAAGTTCAAACGTATTTGAATTAAGATCTTGAGCAAACATGTCCAACAGCATTCCAAACCGGAATTGTCTGAGAGTGCTACCTGGTGATCTGCCAAGAAAGCGACGTTGCCTACAGGGAATTCCATGTAAGCGACAGAGCAATAAACTATGGCTTTGTCATAGTACCGGGCTGCGAGACAATTGAACGTATTCTGAAGTGCTGCATTGCCCGCTTCTTTCAACAGTGCAACTGTGCGATACAAAATGTCCCAAGCCAGCGCAGCGTCATAAATGAGATCCTTCTTCTCATTTCTGTCAAAGTCATCATATTGCTTTTTCAGCCTAGGCAGACTCTCGCACGACACAGCTTTCCTTTCGTCAACTTGCAAAAATCGATCAATTGCCATGCAACGTCTACTTACGGGATGAATTGACTTATCTCCATACGATTCATTGAAAATCCATTTGTTTCGTTTGGAGAATTGCATTCCACAAAGGAGAGGTGGGTTTGCCATTAGAGAATGATATGGTATCCAATCGGATGGGTCTGGGATTAGATCAGCTGCAGCGCCATATGTAACCGAATCATCACTCTTTTCACGCGTCTCCAGAAGGTGATCTTTAAAAGAAAAGTTCCATGGTACATTGCTTTCCCAGTTCAGACCAAGTCGATCTGCTTGATGCCGCAACTTAATCAAACTCATTCGTTGTTTTAGTCCAGCTAGACCACTCTTTATAGGGATATCCTCTTCCAAGCTTGCAGAGCGAGCACATGTGAAGTAATTCTTTCTGATTTCGATGCTTAAATTAGATAAATCATTTCCGATGAATGGCATCTCGTTTGATGAACGAGAACGTGTGAACAATAGTCCCATGAAGCCAAGCGAAAAAGAATCCTGTATCACATCTTCGTCAGGCGTCTCGTCGGGGAAGAAGCTAATCTCCTCGTCATCTAAATCAACGGGGTTTCTTTTCCGAGAAGCTTTCCACTTGTCACAAACGATACTTTTATCGTACTTGCCTTTCTTAGAGAAAGAATACCTTCCCTGTGTTTGTTTGGTAAATATTCAAAAAATTAGCAAGCCGCAAATAACGATGAAACTGTGTCATCTTAATTTCATCATTTCTTACGCTGTCAGAATCATCAACTTCATTATCCACTGGTATCGTAGCTCGCCATAGTTTCACGGTCGAATCAATTCCGTAAGTAATGAAATACGGCAATGAAGGGTGCGGCAAGATACCATTACATGTACTGTGATCTGCTCGTAGGAAAGCTGAAACAATGAAAAGACATCAGAATGTATTAGAACGAGACAAACACAAATAAGTCTCTTTACGACAAACCTGCAACAGAACCGCTGCGTTTTTCATAAATCCATGCATGGCCACTATCAGAGCCTGTGCAGATGTATTCATCATTAGGACCCGCATACTTTGCCATCTTGTAGATGAATCGAGACAGAATAAGTCGTAAAAACCTGGACTGACATAACACAGGCAACAACTGGTCAATCTTACTTTCAAGAACGTCAAACGATTCAAATGACCTCCATACTGTGCAAGCTCCGAGACAGGCGTCGCTCCCATTGTTGTAGAGTGATAACTGCTTGCATTGATGTCTGATATTGTCTGCCCCGCAACAGAAGTTTCAGGGAAGATAGGAAATGTATAACATTGATCACTCTCATATGCAACTAAGAGCTCGTGTTTATCTTTTGACAACTCAATGCCACTGACAGACACTGCTGACTTTCGTCTCAATGGCCGAGGTCGATATCGCTGAACTGCTTGGCTGTTTGACCTTCCTGTCATTCGTAGATCGTACAATGCAACATCCGTTCCGGAGCCTCCAGCTGTGTCCAATGTTGAAGAAAGAAATTGTAGAGACATCAGCGCATTTCATAATGACTCATTTAGAAGACTTCACTTACCAAAAACATAGGCAGAGTCAGAATCCTCGTTGTATTTTGTCCAAACACAACAAGATTTGCAGGTTGCACTAAGCTCTTCTACCAGACTTTCTCTCTTTTGGCTGCTGGGGGGCAGTCTCAGGTCGAAATGAAGCAAACCCCTTTCGCTGCAAACTAATCCCACATTCGAAGTTAAAAAGTGATGCGAAAAGCACATGAGGGAGTCACGAAATCGTAACGCAGCTTCCGATTCTCCATTGTCGCTTCGGTATTCGGGGCTTATGATGATTGTGGATGCTTCCCCTACATTAGCGACAGAGGAAATGGAGGCGGATCTATCACGTTGAAGTGCTGCAGGTGATGATATAGCGTTGATCTCAACGTCACTCAGTCGTAAGTAACCATCAGCAGCACATGTAAGGACCTTCCCGGGAGTGTTAGGAACCGGTGTTACGTGAAAGACATTACCACGATGACCGGTTGAAAGAGTAAGCAATGGATGTACTATTCCTGGGAGGTATTTTCGTTGCTTGTGGAATGAGCTCCACTCATCAGGGTTGTCATCATTTATGTTCACACGCTCTCTCCATCTTGTGATCAATTCTGAACTAGCTCTCATCGGTACTCTGGGAGAGCTAAATGGAGTTAGCGTTGCTGATCCTCCTGGCAGTGGAGATATGCTTCCCATTGATTGAGACACATCCCAAAATTTAACAAGGTGATCGTCGCCTAGCAGCAAAAAATAAAAAGCAGTAAGAAAAGAGAGTGATACAAATACAATCAAATCTACGAGACGAAGTGTCTTACCCGATGTGATGAGCTGCGTGGGATACTCGGATGGGCTACTTAATACCGCAACTCCGTTGTTGTAAGATGATCTTTGCCAAGAAGGGGCCAAATGGTTGTCATTACACGAATGAGAATCTGATGCAATGAACTCCTTATTGTAAAATCGGTCGTAGGGATTGGCGTCTTCGTGAGATAAGGTTGAGATCCTCCATCCGCAGTCTAACCAACAAGCAGTATTGATGCACCCGCCGTGTTTCATAGATCTTGCCACTTCTCGCTCATATTGTTGAGGTGGTTGCAAATTAGTACCATGCGATGCAGTTGAAACTGGTCGTCGCTGTTGAGACCGTCGCAGTCTCCGTTGCTGACGCATAATTTGATTGTGAAGAAACTCGATCACTTGGCCAGCTTGACGGGCCCTTGATTGATTCATATGGGCTGTTTCCTCAGAGGTATCTTCGTGCCCTGAATCCATATGTGTGTGATGAGAGTCGTCGTCATAATCATCACTACCAACAGGAAGAGCGTTCCCGATTGTTCTTGTCCACGCAGTGCGTTGTCCAGTGCTACGTTGTTGGTGTTCTTGAGAGTCCTCCGCATCCCTTTCATTTTCGTGGGGGCAAGCAGCTAGCTGCCGAGCAATCTCTGTTTTGACCTCACGGTGATCGTCGTCACTCGTGTGGATATCTTCGTGGCTTTTGGACGTCGTTTCCTCTAAACTCTTCTTATCATCACGCCGAAATCCCTCGTCCTCGCCAACGTGTGTATTCGATGAACCCACCTTGAAACGAGTGTTGGTTTTACTTTCCTCCTCTTCTTTCCCATCATCCTCAGAATCAACATCATCATCATTTTCATCTTCAGGCCACTCATCCTCCAGCATCTCTATGTCGTCCTCCTCTTCGTCATTTGAATCAGCATTGTAAATGTCGTCTTCATCATTTGAAGACACTGAATCGTGATCGTCACCACCAGAAGCACCACCAGCACCCGCAGCTGGAATCGAAGACAATACACAGGAGGCTGGCGTTCCTGGTCCTATTGCGAGAATCGTGTTTTGGAGGCGTCTTACATTCCTGTTCATAATTTCAGATGGCGATGAAGAAAATAACATAACTAAGGTGATGAGTGTCATTGTTGGGACTGATGCGCCATAGATGCAAGTTCAATAAGACCGATGTTAAACCTGTCCTTCCAAGGATTTATTACGAGATATTCCAATCGAACTGACCAATCACAAACAGAGAAATCCACGAGACACGAGCAACTAACACTTATAACTAACTAAACCTGTAAAAAAACACACGATCACAGTATCAAAATAGAAGTACATTTGAATAGCCACCTGCTTTGATATGCCATGAGATCGTTTAAACTGAACAGGTCCCGCATGGAAACACCTTTTCAGCAATCGGCAATCACCCAAACACAACAAAATAATTACACATCAATTATTGACCCAAACAAACTCACCAAGCACCAGCCCCACTCAGCTCCTCATTCGAAACCAACACCCCTTCACTCAACGATCCGACTCTAGTGCATTTCGATTTCAATCCGATGCGTTCTCGGGCCGAGAGAAGACGAATTATTTTGCACGGCCGCCTGGGCGACGCCGATGCCGTTGCCGATGTTTTCGGTCCTCCCGATGATGGCGACCGTTGATACTCGGGAAGCCAGGGGATCACTGCCGTGTCTCTGTGGGAATACATTCTTATTCGCTATTCAATTTGATGCAACAATAATAATAATAAATTCTAAAATCTTGATCGATTGTGCGTGATTGGTTCATCTTCGTGTCAAGCTCGAACAAGGTTAGGGGCAGGGGCAATGGATGGATCCATTTTTGTCGTGGTTTCTTCTAGGTTTCTTCTGTAGGTATTGTACTCTTCAATACAATGGCACACCATGCTTATTTTTTTACATAGCTTACGAAGGGAATTGAATACCTACGTAGTTTTATTCAGAGAGGTACGTCGCGATAGAAATCGCCAAGGTACCATACAAATTCAGATACACCTTTAAAAGTATCAGATTCGAGAAGGTGACACAATGATATCTGATTCCTTTCTCGGATGATCTTGTACATTACAATATGATACCTGCCTGACTTCAATACTACCATACCATACCACCTCTAGAGAGAGGGAGGTTAGAGTTGTGAGGGTAGAGACGATGTTGCATGTTTGTACTGACAAGTGATGCCTACTTAATTGATGCGCATTTGATAATAAAGCATCGCTCGAACACGAGTTCCGTAATCAAAGCCTCCAGCGAAGGCATCGCCGTCTATACATTTCTGACTTTTTCCCCTCTCCGTTTCAATAGCCGTCACCCCTCACACGGCCGTCTACAACAATCGGGTAAAGGAAACCATGACAGGCCACACACATTCTTGGATTCATTTCCTCGTACCCCTATTCATTTTGCTATGGACGCCCCATCCAACGAATGGCTTTGTCAACCCGTCCGCTACGACGTCCATGTCTCGAACCACCTCCCTGCCAACCAGGAGCACGGAACTGCGCGCGACACGCCGCGCCATCCTCACACAGACAGTCCGAACAACCTCGATAGCCGCTCTCGCCACCCTCCCTCTCCCTTCCGACGCGAAACCGCCCGAGCCCATAACACGCAAACTAGTCACCGAGACTTTTGCCTCCATTCGAGAAGAACTGACCTCTCCATCCGGGGTTGTGGCGACGTTGCAGAAGCTGATTGATGGGGGGAATTACGACGATATATTGCAATATACTAAAGAGAGTGATGCTTTTTTTAGGAAGGGAAAGTTGGGCAAGGCCAGAAAGTTGTTGACGGACGAGAATCTGAAGGGGGAGAGTGTATTGATGAGCAATGCCGTAAGTTTCTGCATTTGTCATCTGAACTATCATGGCATTGAGATATGTCTGTCCTTGTTGGTCTGATAGTCATTTGATACCATATGCTGCTTCTTTGTGAATTATTTTTCCGTACTTTCTAAATGCAGGTTACCTTCGACCTTATTGGAATAAATCGAGCATCGCGTCCTGGTAAAGAAAATAAAGAAGAACAACTGAGGTACTTGCAAGAGTTGATATCAGATGTGGAAAAATTCTTGCAGTTGGAGAGTACTATTGTGGTTGTTAACGAGTAACGAGCAAGTAATGATAACATGGAGGGACCTAGCTGTTGAGAAGAGTTGGGGTGGTGATTTAGGATATCAATGTTCATTTGTCGGTGAACGGTGGTTGATTTGAGGGGTGCAGTGAAGTCTGAATCGAATGTTCAATCATTCGGGTAGGAAGGCACTACTGTAGCTGTTGCTTGAGGAGAGGATTCATGTGTAATGGACGAGGTAGGAGCTAACTTAGCAAAAACATCTTGCTGTAACCAGATCCGTTTTTCTGAGTTTAACATTAGCTAAATGAGCAAGATCATAATTTATGTTAAGCATTTTACAAACTTGATTGGGTTTGAACATAAAAACTTCATCCATTGAAACATTGTATGTACTCGTGTTTGGCCGATTCTTATCATAGCGTATTCATCATGAAAAAATATTCCGAGCAACGTGCACCATGACATTGCTGTGATTAAAACAACAATTACCCATTCAACCAATACATTCATTATAATGAACTATGGAGAATTCTTGTGGTGAGTACACTTTTACTTAGTTTGACAATGTGTAGAGTATGTCCTTTGTTGACAGTGTGAGTCTCTAGCAACGGACAACTGCTGTATGTACTTGCATGGGCTTGTTCTTCTTTGAATTGCTTGTGAGCACTCACGGCTCTAGTTTTTTGCAGTGTATTCACAAGAACAAAATTTCATGGGTCTTTGTTTATTGTGTTAGGTGCACTGTTGAGTTTTAGCTTTTGTTGTGGCTTTTGCAACTTGTCATTATACAACTAAGAGTCATCCATGGTCCTTGCCTTTTCAGTAGGGACTAAGCCTACATGTGAAATATGGTTGGCATATGCAATAATTGCCTGGTTGCAAATGTTGTGATGTTATTGAAAACATCATCTACTTACACACAGCATTCTATTGAATCAATTAATATTGATATGGCTATGTGCTCAGTTTCGTAATGCTATGGGTGTGTAATTTTCCCTTTGGAGTGAAGTAAGAAGCAAGCATACCGTCTACTTGACATGAGTTTGAGTATCCTTGGACTCCTCTTGCTGCTAACTATAATCACTTAACAAAATTACTGTCTTGACTTATGGTACATATGTTGTTATTTAGCTCTATGACTTTGTACGAACTTTCAGCACTTCCAATTTGAGAGAGGAAAGCTACTTGATTTGTCATACACAATAGTCTCAGAAGTACTGGACCATCCAGCATCTGTTGAGTGCCCATGTTGAAGAATGTTTGAGCAAGTGTTTTCCGAACTGCTACACTTGTGGTTCTTTTTCCTTGTGCAGCAGTAAATCTTGGGGTAGTTCTTGTACCTCTAGTCTATTTTTGCATAAGCTGATTATTGTTTGGCTTGTCAAACCAAATTCTGTTTCCTAGTGAGGACTATCATATTCTTGTTTATTGTGGTCATCAAAACTTGTCCTTAAAGCAACAAGCTTTAGTTCTTTTTCAATTCAGTCCATCTGTGAAACTGTATGTCTCTCTTTAACTTGAATTGTCATGATTGTGCGTAATCAGAAATGCTACACTGTCTTTCTCTACAGTAGTGTAGATATGGCATTCTCAAGCTTCATGATGGCACAAAGTCTACATGAATCAGTAACCAGTCCAATGAGCCAAAGACATGTTACAAATTTGTTTGAAGTAGAGGTGAACTTGTTGACTTCTGCATTAACTTAACATAATCATTGGGTTAGCACAGCTACCTAACTAGTTGGCCATTATATCTTTTTATAGAATTACTACTATGGGGTTCACAGAACACTTTATTTTCTGGTATTATTTATTGTACAATCAAATCTGATGATACCGATCAACTAATACCTGCAGCACCTCTCTTTCTGTACTTGGCATTTGAACTGTTTTTATGCACTACCATGTTAATGTTATGTGAACTTCCCTTCTCTCGAAAGGTTAAGGGAGACAAGAACTGACTTCCAATCACATAAAGCTATATCAAACAATTCCTGCTTTTCTGTGAGAAATTTAAGTGACACACTTTGATTGAGCCTGCAATGATAGACATGACTGTGTTACTAATCTAACATCTGTCTTTCTGTTACTTTGACCTAAGCCAAAAAAAGATGTATGTAGGAATCCTATGGGTAGTCATGTTGAGGTTCAACTAAGAATATTATTTTTATGGGACTTTTTGTATCAAGAAACGATAGTTGATGAAAACTAATTATCATGTAATTTTCATGATAAATATTATTCTGTTGTAAATCATCTACAGGAATGCTACAGTGTCCTGAATTCCCTGCTGAACTGTTGTGTTGATTCCACGCACTGCTGGTACACTACATGGTATGACTTGTGGATCTTGTATCTTTGAATGATTATATAAATTATAGTACCCTTTCATACCCTGTACCCTGATATGTACCCCATTCTTTCCTGTTTATTTCAAGTCTTTCTTTTCTGTTGCTATCCACATAAGAAAGGTTTTATTCATTTATTAAAATCAAACATATCTATTGTTTCTGAGAAATATATCAAATTTTTCCAGAAAATTGGGTTGGGAGGTAGTAGGTAGTACCAGAGTTCTACAGAGTAACCATTCTCAACCTCAAATAATGTGTTGCATCTCATTCAAATCTCCTATTCTCATCCCCAAACTTGCAGGATTAATCAGACACATTGCTGTCTCAAATCCTATTGATTTCTGGGGCGATTCCAGCTCAATTCATTGATTCACGACCTGACTGGTGAGATTAGCATTATTAACATTTATCAGGGCCCCAAAAAACGTGTTCTATCTCATTATAATCATCTATTCTCACTCCCAAACTTACTGAACCTGTGGTACATGTTACCATCTCGAATGCTATTGATTTCTGGGGCGATTCCAGCTCAATTCATTGATTCACAACCTGACTGGTGAGATTAGCATTATTACCACTTATCAGGGCCCCAAAAAACGTGTTCTATCTCATTCAAATCGTCTATTCTTGCTCCCAAACTTACTGAACTCGTGGTACATGTTGCCATCTTGAATGCTATTGATTTCTGGGGCGATTCCAGCTCGACTCATTGATTCACAATCCGACTGGTGAGATTTGCATTATTACCATATTATCAGGCCTCCAAAAAAGGTGTTGTAGCTCATTCAAATTGCTTGTTACTGCTCCAAATTCATATATTACCCTGTCACAATATCAGCCTACTATGTCTTGCAAAAATCCCCTTGAGCCTTGTCCCTGGAACCCTGGCTGTGGCATGACTCCAGCTCAATGGCACCATTTGGAGAGCAACTGTATAGAAGCCTATCTTCGTAAGCAGCATCGTTCTACCTTCCCCTTCTCATGCAAGTAATATGCACCTCCTCCAACTGCATTTGCTAGTATGTTCAATCATCCTGCTCCTTATGGCCCATCCCGGCAGCCTGCTCTGTTGAACCAGTATTCTCTGCCTGCCCCATCCTATCTATACCAGTATCAGCATCTCCCACTAGCCAACTTGTCAAATCGAAACATTTATCCTCAGCCTTCTGAAGGCTCACCTCCACACAAAAAAGAGTCTCATTGTTTCTCAATTTCAACCCATCAACCACATTGATTCTTCAAGTGCCGATGACATTTCTCTCAAGCCAGATACATCAAAATCTTCCCATGAATTTACCACCAAACACAGCAAAGTATGGCATGGAGGTTTTCAGTTTACCTTCCACAAGAGGCTCAAAGAGAAAAACAGATATCGATGGTGCTTTGACCATTCTGTAGCAGACTGCAACATAGTTCTCAAGGTTCTTTCCAATGGTGAAACTATTGTGACTGGATCACATGGTACTGGTTGTGCTCGTAAAAATGGGA
>JALLPD010002456.1:0-10172 GCA_036940065.1 Cyclotella cf. meneghiniana
ATTATTCAATTGCAATCTGCTTCAATTGAATACTTGCCTCTACCAGCAAAGCCTTTGATAAGTTTTTCTTCTTCACCTCCTCTTCACAACCATGTCTTCTGCCGCATCACATGCTATGACCATTGCGCAAGGTATGTATTGAGTCGCACGGTGCACCATCAATCCAGCAGTTCCAACTCTTGGATGGACCCAAACCCCAAACAGTGAACAAGCACCCACCGCTAGTCTCACATCACACGGAGTCCACTCCCATACACCCTCCAGGGACAAGCACATATGTTGCACCAATCCATAACACTCTAACAGCTTGCTGTTCCCTGCTCTCAACATGCTCTCCAGCATTCAATGCCTCTGGACATAGCTCCGCCAACCCCACACCAGTAAACAAGTGCTCAGTGCTTGTCTCACACCACATGGAGTCTGCTCCTATTGATGACTCCCTTGGACCTGTGCTCACACAGTCATACACCTCTTGCGCTTTCACCCAGATAGTGCCATCAGCACAGTTTCAAACTGCGTTAATCTAAATCTAGTAAATTTATCAATTCATTAATCTATATGATCGAATAGAATCGATCACACAAATCTTAGTCTCTACACATGGGATGTACCACCATGGTCTTGGCTTGCATTGTAGATGACAGCACATACACAAGCATTGATCTGTAGCACACAAACAGTCATGCTGTTCCTCTTGCCCCTTGGCATCCCATGCCTCAGCTCCTACTCTTGCCTCATCATGCCCTTTGATGACGACACCAAGGACACCTCTATTTGAGACAACGTCTTTCAAAAGACTCTAAACACACTGTCCACTCACCACTCAGCACCCTCTGCCTCTGGGCATACTGTTGCCCCTACACATTGGGGCTCCCACTCTCTCCCCACCATGCTCTTCACAAGCAGAACAGAGGATGACTCTCCTCAAGGCAACACCTCATGCATATTGCTCTATTGCTCTTGACACAACCACTTAGCTCCAAGCACCCTAACAGTCCGCTGTTCCACTGGCTCTGCAGCAAAGGCGCCTCCAGCACACCTCTACCAACCATACACCAATGAAAAAGTGCGCAGCACTTCTCTCACACCACATGGAGTCCGCTCCCACATACAACATCCTAGGATCTGCTCACAAATAGCTTCGCTCCTCAGCACTCTAACAGCCCTAGCTGCTGTTAATTCCGCTCCTTGGCATCTTCTGCCTCCAGGCACACCCAACAGGCACACTTAATTATCACTCCTTGCCCTGTAGTGAGGTCGCCGTAATCGCACACCAACTACCGGAGCCGCTCTCCCAGCTACCGAACATTGAAATAACATTCACCTTTGCCAAGCCACACAACTCTGCACCCTCATGCAGAGGGCGCCATCATAGTGCAAATGCAAAACAGGATAATCAAATCCAGTAAATTAATCAAGTTTACTAGTCTACCTAGTAATATGCACTCACAGCACTCTGCTTCTTCACTATTGCTCCTCAGCTTCCCTACACCTCCGGGCACACCACTGCCCACACACAAATGGGCACCAACCCTCTTCTCATCATGCCTTTAAAGGTTTCACATATGATGCCTCTTTCTAAGGCAACACCTTAGCGGAACTATCACAACGGCAAAGCGCAATAATGATTTAGCCAACAACACCCTCTTGCAGGGTTTCTATGTCACACTCCAGGCAAAGCCTTGTCCATTCTTCCAGCCCCAGTGCTGTATATTCACTGAGGCTGATTCAAGCACCGAACAGGAATCCTCCTTGGTCACAGCAACAACAACCCTTGCTTCTTGGGGTGCAGAACTCATCCGTCAACTCATGAATGTAGCTTACATGCTTCGTCAACACCAAACTGTACAACATCCTTCTGATGCTTCCATGCAGAACCCACCTCATGGCAGGCAACACCACTGTCGCAACCACGCTCACCAAGACACTGTCAACAACCTCCACCTACAAGATTGTTCACTTACCAATGACTCCAATGACACCACCACAGACACCAGCAACAAAGCCACAGGCAACATCCCAACACCACCATCACCAGTGGCTCCTCTGGCCATTTCACATCATAGAGTTGACTCCATGCAATTCAACAAACCAACACGTCTTGCCAACAATGACGGCCTAAGCAAGGTTTCTGCCCATCTTATCCTTCACCTGCCTCACATCAGGCTAAGCATGGGGCAACTCTCCACTAAATCGAGTCTTTGGTGCCTACAACAACATAGAAGACGATGCAAACACCGCCATTGACACTCTCATTACTAGACCCATCAAGATCAAGGCATATTTATCATGGTCCACCGGAACCAACAACACAGCGCACCAACCAACAACCATGACTAACACTCATGCCTTGATGAATCCCACTCTGATGGCAAACACTGTCCCTGTGGCCTCTCCTGCAAGATGATACACAACTTGGGCATAACCGAGTGATTTAATACTTCATCCACCTGCTGGGGTGTCCCTGTAAACCAGGCAACATATTTGGAATGGACTCGCATGGTTGGCAACCTGGCAAACTTAGCTCTCGAAGCACAAAACTTGCCCCAGCTTGGCACTCTCACCCGCAAAGAATGACCACGTGCAAATCATAAGTCTGTTATATCAGATGGATAAATAATAGAAATCAAATAATCCACTTTATCAAAGTAATCTAGATAACACCATTTCACTATGCCTTCTACCCCGACCTTACAAACACAACCAACCACAGCCCCAGCACAGTCAACATAACAGTCCTTACCACTTGGACATCCACTGCGCCACACCTCAGCATACCCTCAGCCAATGACATCTTCCTCCACCAGGAACACGATGCCAAGTATCTAGGCTTCGGGATCACAACCAGGCCGCAGTTAGTGGGGAGCCCCAATCATTAAATCATTTACTTGACACCACCGGGATGACAGGACAACCAATCATGCGCATGGTAACAGACCTGGTGCATGCATATCTCAATCCTTGTCTCAGTGTCTAGACCACAACACTTACAGGCCCACATTGGTGGTCACTCACCCTGCAATCTACCAATCATCAAACATGCATGTTGACCCAGTCAAATACTTCGCACCCTGACCATGGGGTAGTGACTCAGTCAAGTACTACACCAACCCAATATACTCAAATAATATTACTTAATGCACTTCACTTTATGAACCGTTCAACCTAGCACACACAAGCAGAATACACCACCACGACCTCATGCACATATCTTATGCTTATACCATAGCTGTTGACCCTCACAGACGAGGTCATACAAGCAGCGTGTGCATCTGCACAACTCCTAGAACCAACAAATGAATCACAATACCAGTTTTCCTAGACTAACCAAATAACATATTATCCATAAAAATGAGATTTATCCATTTTAAGATTATAATATAATTGCAAGCAACATATACCAATGTGTTGCAACCTCCTGGTCAGCATGCTCACATCCCAACACAGAAGCCCACACCACTCCAATTCCACCAGCCGCCAGACTTGGTGTTGCCGACCCCTTTCCCCTCAGAAGTGCTTACCTATCCCGGAGCCATCTAACCACGGCCTTGCAATCTGTCCTCCCTTTGGATGAAGTAATGCATCCGGCCATGCACAAGTATCATTATCATCATTGCCCAGAGAACTGTCATCCCGATAACACTCTATCTCCAACAGCTCATTATCCACCTTTCATGCGTGGCAGTTAACACCTATAATGTAAATGCACAGGATCAGATAAACAAAATCATATATCACAAAGTGGCAAGCACCAAGCTAACCTGGCCTGAACTTGATGGTGTACCACTTGCCATACAATCCAACAGAAGCAGGGGTATCCCTCGGTCCATACTCTTCACCACCTAACCAATTCACCCGCTGAGTTCCCATCATACGCAGACAAACAGTCCATGCATGCAAACAACCTTGCAAAGGTCTCATTCACCCCACAATCCAATTCCTGCGGTTTGACAAAAACTGCAGGGTTAGTTGGTTAGGCACCCAGAAGACGGTTGCCACCAGGCAAACTCACCTCTTCCTCACAATTCTCATCTTCATCCGGCTCCGCAATGCACCTCAAACGTATGTGAAGCAAAGACAACTGAGCTAACACGTCGTCATGCTGCTTGGCAGAGATACAGTATCCGCCCCATGAAAATTCATGACATGTCAACAAATCATCTAGGAATCGCTTAACGCGCTCACCGATGTGATGTCAATTGGCACACAATCTGCCCACCGCAATCTCTTGCGGACCCACTCAGCCCGGTCCTCTGCCCCAACAAACTTGTGGAATAGTCGGGGCCATACTGGGCAACCAAACACACTCACATTCATGGCAGTTGCCGCCGCCCCAGGCCCTACACTTTTGTCTTGATTGAACTCGTCAAACTGCATACTTATCTATGCTCATGCAGTGCGACATGCCACAATACGCCTGACCATCACCAAGAATTTGATCTTGTACTCCCACCAAGCTCTCAGGACCCAGCACATAAAAATTCTACTCACACGTGCTATACAACAACCACCTGGCACACCCAGCTGGTTGTCGGTGTATTAACTACTCTATGATGCCCGCTAGTATGCGATACGTACATGCACATCACAACACATGAGTACAGGATCAAGTTAATCATAATACAAGATAACAATGCAACACCGAGATCACTTGAATATATTGCCTTAACAAATTAGCCTAACATTATTCAATCAGGCCAATCTAGTCAACCTAGAAAATCTAATACAACACATGACTCCCTGTCCCCATTTATCCTGCGGAACTGACCTATCATCTCCCATGCAAACTGTAGCCTGAGCAAACAGCAACAACCTCAAAAGAAATCACCTCAAACACCATTTAATCAACAACCAATTTTGCACCTCATGTGATGAAAACCCAATTCCTTAACCAAGCACTATCTATGGCGGTGCAGCAATACAGTCCTCTTGAACAATTGCTACACCCACTACACCGCTCGCAACATACCAAGGCAATCATACTCGGACCATCCTTGATGCAGCCCGCACTCTAAGCAAATCATAGACCAAAACAGTAGGATAACTCACACAAATTAGGACTTAATTGATATGAGTTACCACACTTATACATAACAAACACGCACCACCCTAGGCGCCCACCTGCAAATATCATTGTGACACATATTCCACACAATTTAAAGCTTACATTAGAACAAGCATTCTTTCAATCAAACCCAACCCACCAACACAATTGTCTCAACCACTAGCACAATGTGCAGCATGCCGTGCGGTCTGGTCCGCTGAGTACATCCGCCTCACCAGAGCCTCCCCCTCTGGCCCCGGCGAGAATACAGGGATTACGCAGGAACGGCATTTCCCATACCCCCTCTGCCCTGGGCTCTGCAACCCAGCCACCTACCAGCCACAACTTATCAGTGGGCCACTTGAGCCTATTGTACTCCTCATTGTCAAGGACATGGCTTTAGTACTGATCCTTCAGCTGATCATTCTCCTCTGCTGTAGCACAATAATCTATACCTGCAACAGAAAAGGAACTCAGTCACATGCACATCGCAATGCACATTGCAAGGCAAAACATACCTAAACCACTCACCCGGATGGAACATGACCGTGTAGTATGCACCATGCAGTCCAATCTATGTGGGCATCTCCGCCGGATCACATTCCACGCTGCCCGGCATGAGGCTAACACACAACGCATCATGTAGATTACTGTCATAATTTGACGCACAATCAAGACAAGCAAACAAATCCCCGAGCATCTCCTTGACTCCCCACCAAAGGTCCTAACACACATTCAATAAAGTTAGCACCCGGCATCAACAAACAATGCAACATGAGCTCAGTCGGTACTCACCTCATCTACAACGTTGTTGTCATCTCCACCATGGGGCTCCACAACATATTGCACTGGCATATTGAGCAATGTCAACACAGCCAGCGCATTGTCCCGCTGATCAGGAGGGACAGCATACGCCCGCCACAATTCACCATATCATGCGCCAACACGTCCCTAACAAAATTCGAGGCAGGGCCCCATGCCAGCACACCTACTGGAACAAAATCTGCTCGGGACAGCCTCTTGCTAACCCACGCATCACTATCTACCTCATGTACAAAATTGTGGTACGCTTGGGGCCACACCGGATGCCCAAACACACAGGTGCTTACTGCTGTCTCCCCCTCCACATCATTATCATCCCAATGAGCGTCAATCTCATCTTTGCTATACCCAGCCTGAACACTCATTTTGCATATTTTGCGCTGGCAAGCACGGTTCATCAACCATCTCACAAGGCAACCAGTTGCCATGTTCCTCACCACAGCAAGGCAACCGCAACAGGACACCCCCCTCACAAAATCTCTACTCCCATGGTTGTACAAAATCCTTCATCCATTGACATGGCACACATCACCCTGCATCTCAGAATGGTAAAACACAAATCCATACTCCTCCACCGGAGTCCAGTTTCCACATGTATCTGGAGGAAGAAATCCTTTTTTCTTTCTTTCTTGCTTCTTTTCAATGCTCCTACTCTACATGGGCTGTCTGCATGTGCCACAATGGTGCATATCACTCTGCGCACAACTGCGCGTACAGCACTTACACCATACCACCACTCAGGAGTGTATGGGTAGCCACATCGAGCTGAAGCCAAGCATTACAGTACATGAGAGAACACATGCACATGCTAGCCTCGTAGTAGTCCTAAGCCCGTTATTTTTGCAAGACATCGATAAAGGGGGTAACAAGTTGTTACTAGTTTTACTGTCAAGTTGGTAAACTAAGTAATGAGAGTCTTTTACTCTCATACTTTGGTGTCTGAAGATGCATGTGATGTGCATGTGTCGCTGGAATATTAGTGGCGACAAGTTACTTGTTGCTACCAAATATGTGCCAGAAAAATTAGTGTGTGCCAGAAAAGTAATATTTAAATAGCAGTAATGGACCTACATGGGAATTCCATATCCCTCCGTAGTAGGATTCCGCAGGATGCCTGCCACACCCTTTCATGACTGCTGTGTTGGTATGTAATATGTTGGTTGTTCCTGCCACTGTGGCTGCATAATAGTAATCGCGCAGTAATGTGGAAGTGCATTGTTTTGATGCGCGCAATGCTGTAACGATGCTTTGTGGTGTGAGTATATGTGGGCGCTGCTCAATGTGATGAGCGGCGCAGTGGTGTTCGGCTACGTTGATTTTGCCGGGACGCCAGAAAAAACGGGATTGTTTTTGGGCTTCATGGCATCTTAGCCAGTGATACCTCATATCCATTGCTTTCATGCACCGTGGTTGGATGTTGCTTGTGATGACACCAAGGGCCATGCTGTTGTCCCTTTGCATCGGGGTGGGTGGTTGTGGGGGGGCCCATTTCTTCGAGAAGTTGGCATTGGGGCACTGCTTTGCGTGTGTTTATGTACAGTGTGCCAACTTTGGCTTCGGCTGCTGAGACATTACAGCCTTGATGAGTTGCACAATGTTTAGTACTGTGCAGTTGTTTGGGGGGTCCGTGGTGTTGGATGGCATGAAAAAATGGCCGCGGGCACAACGAAGCGTTGCTGTGTACGATGAGTACCATGTCGCCTGCACGGTAGGTTATGATTGCATCTTTTTGTGTGGCCACGTAGTCCAGGAAAAGTTTTGTGTTGGACATGGTTTCCTCAGTGGGTTCGGCTTGGGTTGATGCAATGGAACTTAGGGTTGTGAGCATGGTTGAGTCCACCACTTGGCCATAGTAGTGAAACATGCCAATTACTTGTTGGATGTATTTTTTCTCCTCTTTGGACAGTAATCTTGATAGGTCCTCTGTTTTGGTATACTGGATGGTGGCTCTGTACGAAGGAATTGTGTGCTTGTGTGGTTGATGTTGGGGTTCTTTGGGGATCTTTGTGGTTGAAACATGCTAATGCTTTCTTGACGTAGCCAGGCATGGATAGGTGGACTTAGCGTTTCTTGTAGTCCCAGTCTAGTGTAATACCTAGGTAGCAAGTTCCTTCCCAGTTTTCTTCAATCTTGTAATCCTGTCTGAGCACTTGTAGTAGGTGTTGGACATGTTCCATGCTGATGTACTTAACGCCAAAATTGTCCATGACCAGTGTGAAACTAATAGGGTGCCAATTGTGTTTCCAATAGCCGGGTGTGATTTTGGATTGTGTGTAGCCGGCTTTGAGGAGACGTTTCTCTAGCAGTTCCTGTGCAATGATTTCTACTTGTGGTAATCCATACATACCACAACATACTTTGCAGTGAATTTTTCATTTGTATCAACCTTGTTTCTGAGATCATATTCTTCAATAATGTCTTCTGGTAACAGTTCTAGTTTCATATGGAAGTATTCATTGCGTTTCATGGGCATTTTCAAGTAGAAATCCTTGATATCTATTGACATGAATTTTACATTGGGCGTGGATATTATGCTGTTGAGGAGTAGTTTGACTGTAAGTAGATCTGCTGTTGGAGTGGCACAGTCTCCTGGGTAGTTAATGAGATTGCCACCCATTGTGATTCGTGTGCAGTACTTGTCCTTTTTGATGTCTCAATATGTACATTCGATTCTGCCACATGTGATGTCACCTTTTCTTTTCTCAGGTATCTTGTGTTTGTTGATGAAAAATATTGTTTCCATTGTCGTGGCTAGGCGTCTGATTTTGTTTCCAAATGACTGGTTCCATGTGTCTTTGTACTTGGGGTGTTTGATGAGATGACAATACTCTAGTAGGTTGCCAGTGTCATTGTCCAGGACTGCGAAGGCGAAATCACATAGGAATTGTAGTGGGTATTTGCGTGAAACTGCTTGGGCCGGTGTAAATGGTGATGTGTAGCAGGGTACTTCCATCATGTGTAGCATGTAGTCTTGTGTTAATGTGTGTATCTGATGCTGCTGATGTGTGTTCTCTGCTGGGGGACCGTTGTCATCTTGTGACATGATTGGTACCTTGTTGGGCAAGTGCGTAGAATTGTGAGGTGTGTCTTCGACTTCAAACTGAGGCAATGATGTGTTGGTGACTTGGGGACTTGTTTGTGTCGGTGTTCCTGCCGCTTGTTTCTCTGTCACCTTTTGAGCTTGTGTATTCTCCCTAATCACCCTTTGAGCTTGGTCTTCGCATGTTGCTTTCTTGGCTTGTATCTTGTATATCACCATTAGTTGTTCCACAGCATCCCCTGTGATGCTGTTCTTTGGTAAATGACCCTTGATGACGTTGACAAGATTGTCCGCTGCTTTGATGAGTGCGTCCACCTGAGTAATTGTGGGCATAGTTAAGTATTTGTTCCAAAATTGAAGCTTGTCATTGTCACTGATGACAATTCCCAGGCGGTCAAGACATGATTGTTCTTTGTTCAGTTTCATGCCAAAAGCTGTGAGGTGCATCTTGCTGCTGTCCCAGTCTTTGTAGAAATTCTTTTTGAGGATCTTGCAAGCTTGGACGTCAAGAGGGCACCAACAAGTTTCGATATTGTTGAGGATTTTGATCGGGGTGGTATTGCAGTAGGCAGTATTGACGTGCTAGAACTGTAATTAGTACTGCGCATCAAGTGTGTCGTGCATGTTCATGGTGACACCAAGTAGGAAACCTTTCCTGGTGTACCAGGATTTGCGTTTCTCCTCCCATTCTTCTTCCATTTGTGTGCGTGTTTGTGTCACGGTGGCGGCAGTGATGGTTGGATTGTAGCTTGTGGGTTCAACTTTGCCTGTTGCCACATCAGGTTTGTGAGATGGGTGTACTCGTTGTCACCAATGATTTCAGCAAGGAGTCCATATTCTTTGCCTGTGGCTGGGTGGTGACACCAGTCAAAAGTTAGGTTGTCAACCTTGCTTGCTAAGTCGGATGCTTGTTTCTTGAGGGTTTCATAGTCTTGACGTGTGGGTCACCCGTGGATATGTGTGAATGGTGCCATGCGTACTGCTTTGTATGATCCAGTTTCTGCTGTTTTGGCGCTTGAGGAGGGCATTGATTCGGTGTGCAAGATGGTGTGTTTCGTTTTTATGGTATGCCAATGCTGTACGTTGTAGTGTGCTTCTTTTGTTTTCTTTGTTTTTACCATGTACCAATGCAAGACATTGATAAGGTAGTGTAACAAGTTGATACTAGTTTTACTGTCAAGTTGGTACACTAAATAATAATAGTCTTTTATTCTCATACTTTGGTGTCTGAAGATGCATGTGATGTGCATGTGTCGCTGGAATATT
>JALLPD010002457.1:0-10171 GCA_036940065.1 Cyclotella cf. meneghiniana
CTCCTACTACCAAAATAAACTGGTGGGAACAAGAGTGGGCATAATAAAAAGGATATCAGTATGGTTCTATCTATGGTCTGAATTTTTTATATGTTTATGTTACTTGCTTTATCTCTTGCCAGCACTCAGTGAGATCATCACACATTGCCAAAATTGAGACCATTCATGTGACTATATTGTCAATTTATTTGGTGGAGAAAGATCATACCAGTGTGTTATTATGTTTTTCCAACATTATGTGCAAAACACATAGAAATTACTGTCATAATCACACTGTGAATTTACTATAATTAATATTATTATATAATATTGTGCCTTTTAAAGATATTTTTTGGTCATTTGCAACTGACACTACACAGGTTGTTGCTCAAAATGTGTAATTTTTTTGCAACAATTGCAGCTGTCATTTCTCATAAAAATTCACATGACTCCCAGCCAAAATTCATGACGTGGCCCCTGCCACAACAACCAAGACTGTGGCCCTGTGGCCACTGCATGCTCTAGCCACCTAACTCATCAGTTCACAAAACCAACAGCTGCCAAACCCATTGCTACCTGAGCATGGCTTCAATAATTAATTGGTTTAATTATTTAATTAACTAACTAAGTTAAAAAATCATAAAATTGCTTTATTAGTCTACTTTATGATGAAAACTTGGCCAAAAAATCATATAAAGGTAGATTGTTGTTTTTCTTATGATGGTGAAGGCTGGATAATTATAAGTGGAGATAATTGCATCTTCAGCCACACCAACATGGCAGTGATGATGAAGGTGTCATCCATGACAACGGTGGCAGTGCCAGCAAAGGTGACATCCATGGCAACAGTGGCTTTGTCTGACAACAGAAAAGGTGACACCAAGGCAACAGCATGAGTGCCAGCTGCAGCAAAAGTGATGGCGGCAACAATGGATGACAGCAGCAGTGATAGGCAACCGCAGCAGCAATGACAATGGCAATGGCAACAGCAACAGGCGGTGCTAAGAATGGCAGTGACAGAGGCTGCCTCAACAGCAGAAGCAGCATCAGTGGTGGCAATGGGTGGCAGCAATGGGCGGAGGCAACAGCAACAGTGACAGTGGCTGCCTTGATGGCAGCTGCAGAGATAGTGGCAGCAACTGCATCAGCAATGGGATGCTATGCCCCAGTGATGGCCATGGCAATGGTGGCAGCAACAAAGGCTACCTTGATGACAGTGGCAGCAACAGCAGCAGGGATGATGGTGTTAAATGGAGACACCAATTTTGTTAGCTGTTTTCATGTGGTGTCACATCTCAAGATGAAAAGAAAATCATCATGTGAAATTGTGACAAGTGACACATGGGGTTCTCATATTATTTTCAAATCACTGTGTTGAAAAGATTGTTGAATAATATTAAATATGTGCATGGGTATTTTACAATACCATACCTAGGGATATGGTACCAGTACAAAACTATTATCAATGATGAAAATGTCAGATATTGTACCCCATCTTTGACCCCCAATATCAAATGTTCCAATTGCATCCAGTGCAAATGTAAACAGATCACTCAGGGATCATCTGAGGAACTTAAGACTAGTTCCTCAGACTCTGAGGTCTGTAAAAAGCCATTGTTCTTTTTGGCCTCCCAAAATCATTTTAGAGGGTTTAGTTCATATTAGTTCTTGTAGAAGCTGGTATGTCTTTATGTAGAAAAAATGTCAGTTAATTTTTTTAAGATATGGAACTCACCACAACTCATAATTGAAGGTAGCTGCAGCCACTAATCATGGGATCACAGCGGAAATCAACTCCCCCAAAATAACTCTCCACCATTTGCTATCCCCTCTAGACATAACCTTCCACTTTTCTCTCCTGTATGCCTTCTTCTGTGCTTGTGTGGGGTTGGGGGGAGGGGGTTAGAGGGCAGCTGTGCCAGTATAAGTAGTTGCCAGTTGCGAACAAGATATGACTTTTCAATACAAATTTTTATCATCGCTCTGGCAGTGGCATCAGAGAAATCTGTCCACTGCTGTGGTATTGATGCCAACACAGTTTATGTCATGGTGGCACCAGTGAAATTGCTGCTGCTGCAATGGTAAAGGCAGCAGCGGTGGTGGTGGCAGAGTTTGCACATTAGGGAATTGTTGCTAGTTTGGAGAAACAAATCAATTTTTTACAGCATTGACTCACCTTGTGACAGTGGCACCAGAGCAATCTGGTCACTGATGTGCTATTGATGCCAACACAGTTTATGCGGCAATGGCACCAGTGCATTTGCTGAGGTGGTGGCAGCAGCGGTGGTGGCAGAGTCCATGCATCAGGTAAGTTGTTGCCAGGTTGGAGCAACAAATGAATTTTTTACAACATTGACTCACCTTACGACAGTGGTGCCAGAGTGATCTGACCCACCGCTGTGGCAGTGGCACCAATTTAAGTGCTGTGGCAGTGGCACCAGTGTGATTGCTGAGGCAGTGGCAATAGCGGAGTCCATGAAATAGGTAAGTTGTTGCCAGGTTGGAGCAACAAATAAATTTTTACGGCATTGACTCACCTCATGACAGTGGCACCAGAACAATCTGGTCACTGCTGTGGCACTGGCACCAATGCAATGCTACAACAGGACCAGTGCACTTGCTTTGGCTGCGGTAGCTGCAGTGGCTTCAGTTTTTTAAGGCTGGTAAGTTCTTACACAGTTTTGAATCAATAAATGACTTTTTTGTCATAGCTTTGTGGCAAGCTTAATTGCTATTGCACTAGGCACTAGTGGGATATGGCATTGGCTTCAAAAACATAATAACAAAAAGATATTTTTAAGTCAACCTTTTATGCCACCCTCAATTCATCTCATTCATTACAAATTTTGACATTTGTGCCGCTTGACCTCATCCATATTCATCATTGTCACTTCCCTCCAAAGGAAGGGGGATACTTGGGTTGCTGCCATCCCAAGCAGCCCCTGCACTGCATCCCTCTCACCATCCTGAACGCCACAAAGACTATTTTCATCTTCACTTTGACATGGGAACAATGATGGGGAGGGGCATCTCATCCATTCAACGCAAGGTGCACTTCATGCCGGCAGATCATTTGGCATGGCCTGGTCCTTTTTCTGCTTTATTTATTGCAGATTTGCTCCACACTCAAGATAGTTGCACGACTCAAAACAATGATCCTTTTCATGACCATATTTTTGTCATTTTTATTGTTCTTGCTAATTTGGTTGCCTCCTCCTTCCTCTTTGTTTTCTTTTCTTCTGCTTTGTCAGCATTCCACTGCATACACTGGCAAAAAGGTATTAGAAACCTTGGTTCATTGAGGCTGTGGACAGTGTTCTGAGTCAAAACTCCAGAGGCAAGGTGCTGAGACATTTGAATGTTTTCAACAATGGAATCATTTGTGCACTTCCTGTTCTCAGCTGACTTCTTTGCAACTTCTGATTGTCTCCTCTCATGGAGAATTCTGTCCAGAACTGACACTGCCAAACCATCTTCAAAATTAATGCCAACTGGAGAATGGGTGTTGCCACAAGAGATGGGTGCTTGAGGAGTTTCAGGTTGGGAGGATACCATCCACAAACTGCAACAGTTTTCTTGTTGTTGGAAATGTTGCAATATGACTTGTAAAAGATTTTGTTTAGCAGTGGCATGACATTTAGGGGCGGATTGCATGAGGTAAGCCGTGTTCATATTCCAAACAAAAAGTGATGCTTTTTCTCAGGACCAATCTAACTTAACCACACCATTCTGCTAAGATGCATCTCTGACCTGCCACAATGTCACGACATATGGAACCCCAAAACAAATCTTTGAGAGATGTCTTACATTGTTGTCATATTCAACAAACTTGGGATAAGTCGACTTTGGTGGTCATTGACAATTAAAACTGGAATGGGTTCTCCTAGGACATGAGGAAAGAGCTTGTTTTCATCAAAGTATGCTAGGATTGCAACCAATATGTCCCCCATAACACGACCACTTTCAGAAATGAAGGTAAGACAGTTAACCACTTTCCCATTGTATTTTCATGTTGGCCCTCCTGGAAAATACTTTCCCTCACCAAAATTTGCATTAATGTCAATGTCTTTTCCATCTAAATCCAAAATTGGATTAACGCTGTAATCAACACGAGTCCTCCAAGTGGATGGAGCCTCACCTTGTTTGCCCTGAAAGATCACAATGCAACAGACTGCCTCACTGGATTCTGCTGTAAATGGAAACAATGTAAACTTTTGGTCTGTTGTAGATGTCACTATTTGATACACAGTTCCTTTTTTGACAATGAATCACTGTGTGCCAACATGTTGATCATTTATTTTGTAAAGTCAAAAGGCCACTTTCATCAGCAAACAGTATCCATCTGGGTCTTGTTTTTTTGATTGTTTACTCCATTCCATATTGTTCAGTCTCATCAACAGGATTACCCAAAACATCCATAAAGATGCCTGTCTCTAGTTGGATTGCAAAATTGGCATCTACCAGCTCATCATATATCACTTCGTACATTTATTTTATGTTTGGTTAGGTTGTCCAGTAACAGCCATTCAGTGCAAATTTTTCATCTTAGTAAAAATTTTGTGCTCATGCCTCCTCAGGAATCCTCTCAAACAAGCCCTGGTTACTCTGCCATGCTCAAAGTTCTCACTGCCAAGCTTTTGGCTTTTCTGGAACTCACTCAGTTTCTCTTGGATAGGGGTCTGATGAATGAGGTTGATACAATTCACCTGTTGTCAAAATTTGCCTATCTGAATGCAAATTTGAAGCATCACTGTCTCAACTTCTTCTAATGGAAACTTTGAGCCACCATGTGTGGCCAAAAGAACACCTCATTTCACTTGAGTAAAAGTTGTATGCCTCGATATGTTTCAAGTTACCTCAAACTCTTTCTTTGTATCATCAATCAGTTGTTTCAAAAACCAACTCTCAACATTCATTCCTGCTGATTTTGCTGCTTGAACTTGTTTTGAATATGCTTCGACAACTTAATCAATGCATCTCATGTCTCTCACCCCATCCTCCTTCTTCTGTTTCTTTGTACTCTCTTTAGGATGGTCTCCAGTTACATCAGAATTGATCTCAGGAAAATTTTCAACCTCAGGGTAATTGTGGACCTCAGGAAATTTGTCAACCTCAAGAGAATCGTCTTCTAAATTTTCAGTTGAAGGTGAGTTGTGGACTTCAGGTGTTGATAAACTTGACATCTCTGACAAATTTGAAGTTCCGATGTACATTTCTTTCTTCTTGCTGCTTTCTTCTTGCAATGCCCTTGACATTCTTTTCTGCAGGGCAGTTTTGTTTGTGGTGACTCCAACAGACTGCACCAACAAAATTGCCTTTTCATAGCAGTTATTGCTCTTTCCAGGTCATTTGCTGCCTGAAGAGAGACCTCTTCAAGCTAGAAAAAGGTCTAAGATAATTTGGTTCATTGCAAATTTTTGTAACACTTTGCAGAATTTGTTGGGATACTTAGCATCTAAAAATGCAATTCTTGAGACATTCTTAATGTTGAGAGGGAGTTTTTTTGCTGTTGTGTTGGGCTTTTCATATTGTCTGGTTGATTATGTGTAGTCTTGTAATCAAGGTAAGCTGCAATAAATATACTATTCTTTGGGATGTAAATAAACATTATAATCATATCTTATAAATTGCATGATAAGTTACCATGATAAATAATATTTTGAATTCCTATGTATTTCTACATAAATATAAATTGTTTTTGGCATGACCAAAAGATTAGCTGACATTTCAGAAATGGCCAAAAAAAGTAGAAATAAGGATAATTATCATAGTTGGAAATGTTGACAACATGTTGGCTTGTGTCACCACCATGCTGATATTGTTGCCTAAAAATTGGCTTATGTCAAGTGTTGCCAATGCTGTTACTGGATTCAGAGCTGGGTTGCTTGTTGACTGACATGTCAGCACACAAATGCACAGCCCTATCCATGACTCATGGGGCCATTACTCTGATGGAGATAGTGGTCATTTTTTGAGAAAGCAATGATATGTATGCATGAATTAATGCATACAATACTGTTTTCACAGCTTTCTTGCACCAAATTGCACCATTACGGTGCAATTTTCTGTGAAGCTTTGCTGTTTTTTGTATGTTCAAAAGAATCAGCCAACATGTCTGCAAAATCTTGGGAGATGTCTTTTTGACATATTGTTTAGCAGGTTGGGGTGACATTTTTTGGGGGAATGCTGGGCTGACATTTTTGATATTTTGCTGACATGTGGTACATGTTCAGATGACATGTCATTTGGGGGGTCTTGGCAACATGACATGACACCAACATTTCCAACTATGATAATTGTACAAAAGAATATTTAAAAAAATTGTAGTTCATAATAGTTACTTTCATTCATTCATAATAGTAACTTTCATTCATAATAGTTTTTGACTGGTACCATAGACAGAGTAAATGTGATCTCATAAATACAAAATAAGACTGGCTGTATTAAAGCTTAGGGAGGATTTGGTGGGAAAATATAAATAGACAAAATATCATCAATTTTGAAATACCATGACAATTCTGATGTATGGGCATCAATCAAATATGGATTATCTCAACAATCCAATCATTACATCAGTTAATGCAGATGACAGTTATTTCTGCCCCATTGATTGTATTCTGGTAAAAATTAGGATAATTACCTCTTGTACCCTGGGCACCCTAGAGCTGATGGTGTTTGGATGCTTGTAAGCTGTGTGCATACTGTACAGAGCTACTCAATTGAGGAAAAAATCTTTTCCTGATTTCTCGTTTTGATATGAAATAAAAATTAATGTCTGTTGCTTTTGCATCTTTGTGACATAATGAAGTTGCCCTCAGCACCAATACAATATCAGTCTAAAACTATTACGAAGCACAATTACTGTTCTGAACCACAAATTCAATTTTGTATTTATTCCTTTGTAATTTTGGCCAACATCTACACAATTTGTCATCAACACAAGATGTCAGCATAGCCATCGCACGTGCTAAAAAATTAATTCAAATCACTAAAATAAATATAGGAACCAGTAGTACTTTAGCCATTCTATTAATGATGCCACACTCACACACTTCATTAACTAAAGGGGTTGAGACGGCAGGTCATTGACAGCAAGCATGAGTGTGGTGTGTTTCATGGCTGGTGTTGTGGTCAAGGGAGAGAGTCAGGGATGTTCATATTTATGTGACAGTTGTGTCAGGGATCAATCAATTTTTCGCTAACATTTTTTCTACATAAAATATATAACAAGATCTGCAGCGCATTATTTTGAACCACAAATCAAAAATTTGATAATCGTAATGTCATTGTGTTGGGAAATTCTGATGGGTTGAAGGACCTCGCGACTTGGAATTAAGCTCTTGAAAGCATGTAGAAGGATTCTGCTTTGTCGCCCAGTCACTAAATCCTTATCTAATTGTCATAATAATGTGCCAAAGTTGGGCAATTTTGCTGACATTTTTGGGACTCATAATAGTTTTTGACTGGTATCATACCATTAAGAGATGGACTGAGTACATGTTGCACACCACTAAAAAATCCCAGAAATTCTTGCACCAACCAAATATTATGAAAAACATGTGCAGCAGGAACCGGTTTGGTACTTCAACAAAGATCCAGAACAAGCTGCTTACAAAGTTTGCAGCAGCTGCTAGTAATTTTATTATTAGTCCTAGTTCCTTTTTGACTGAAAAAGTGCTTCGCCTAATTCATTCCCAGAAATTTTTCTCTCACGTAACAACACAATGCAGTTCAACAACACATAAAACCTCTCTTCATTACCCAAAGGCTCACTGAATTGGGGCCTGAGTAGGCGAACGTGAACCATAGGTAGGGTCAAATCTCAAACAAGCATTGGAAGTCTGGCCACTGAACCAAGCATCACAGCATTCAGCTTGAGTGTCGTACAAGTAACTATTTCCGCCCGTGAGCTTGGTTGGATCATTGTCACAGTAGCCAGTCTCCCAACCAGACCAGATGGGAAAGAACTTAGACTTGGTACCAATAGGGGAGGTGGTTGGGGCCTTCTGCAAATTCATCAAACATACTCCAGATGCCTGGTCAGCATAGCTTCCCTTGCAGCAGGCTAGCTGGCTCTCATAAGTTTGACGACCATTGGGGATTGGTGCCTTGTTGATGCACTTGCCTTTGGTCCAGTCAAGACTGTAGTCTGCATACCAAACATTCGCTGACCCTCCTCCTTTAGTGGTTGGTGAGACTGTGGGAGGGTTGGGCAAGGCAGCAAGACAAGCTCCAGATGCCTGGCCAGCATAGCTTCCCTTGCAGCAGGCTAGCTGGCTCTCATATGTTTTATGACCATTGGGGACTGGTGCCTTGTTGGTGCACTTGCCTTTGGTCCAGTCAAGATTGTAGTCTGCATACCAAACATTTGCTACCTCTCCTCCTTTTGTGGTTGGTGAGACTGTGGGAGGGTTTGGCAATTTGCTGTAACATAAGCGGGATGTTTGACCATTAAAATAAGCTTTGCAGCATGCCAGTTCCGTGGAGTATCCCTGACCGGCTGTTTTGTATGCAGGGTTGGAAGTGCAGTATCCCTTGTTGAAATCAGTTTGGTCATATTTGGGATAATACAAAACTGCTAGATTGCATTCAGGGAGGAGTGAAGCGGCAACACCACGGAGGCCAATGATGACAAGACCAACTTGAGTTACTTTCATTGTCAAGGGTTGGTGATAGTTTTTGATATGGTGCTTTTGGGAAGACAGAGATGGGACGCACCTGGACGCATGCGACCATTGTACAATGAGTGGGGGGCGATTCTTTTTCCGAGTGATATCTTGCCAGTACAATGTACCATGCAACAATGCCAGTGCAACGGCGCCCCCATCATCAGCCCATGAAAACATCATGATGAGGAATTGATAACTAAGCCATTCTGGCCACTTTGTATATTAGTTCAGAGACCTATAGAAACTACCAGAGGTCTGATGTTGCAATAACCCCATCTACCTTAAAAGTTGACAAAAGACAAAAACATCATGTGTTTATTATGATGTCTCTGTGTGGATTAGATGTTATTGCTTTCAGATGAGACTAAATTGACTACTACGCATGCTTTATTTAAAAAAATGGATGAGGCAATGTGGTCGTTTATGGTCATTTTATGGCTATCTATGCCAATATGTGCCATATTTTTATTTCAATATCATCGGAGTTTTTGACGGAGTAAAAGACAGTGTAGAGGCATTATTTGCCCTTTTCAGTTTTCATGGAATATGACTTTTTTAGCCATTGAATTGGTCTCGAACGAGCTGTATCTTCTTATTAGGCCCAGCTTTCGACATTGCTGTGTAACTCAGAGTGCATCCTGTTTATAAGTTTTGAGAAGGCTGTACAGGGTGAGCCGCACTCTGTTCTAGTGCTCACGTCCGGTCTAAAGTAGATTCCGCAGCCCCTGCATGTCCTATTCTCTTTGGACTGATATGAAAAATAGTAGTGATAATCTTTAGAGAAAGAATTATGAGGTTACTTCTACTGACTATTTCAATTCAAAACAGGATTGTCATTGGTCATTTTAAAAAGTAAACTAAGACTTTCTAAAAATAGGAGCAAGACGACATTGGCGCTAGAACTGCATAGGATATTCTCCCCCAATTCACAAGGAACTTGTGAATTGTGTCATTTTGTTCCTGATTGCAGTTTGTAAATTTAGGCTTGCTCATAGTATGGATGTAGGCAACGGATGGATATGTCCTCCTTGTAGGTGCCTCGATTGATACGAACATTGCCGTTGGTGTAGACATGGTTGATCGTGAAAGGTCCTTCAGTGGGTGAAGAGAGTTTTGCCTTTTTTTGTTGTTCGTATTTCTTTTGTACAATGAGTACTTTGTCACCAATTTTGTAAGTGTGAGGGATACGTGTTTGATTCTCTTTGAGTTTGTTGGCAATGGCTTGACGACGGCATTGCATTTTTAGCATTTGCCAATCAATTTTCATTTGTTAGCAGATAATCATGTCCATTTTGAATGCTAGTTGGCTGGGATTGTATGGTGAATTTGAAGGGTTCGCAGTTCGTATCGCCCATGCAAAGGCTTGAATGAGGTGGTTGACGTCGTCCTGCCAATCATTGATGTTGTAGATGGCAGTTCGTAGATGATCTCCTAATGTGAGATGAAGTCATTTGACAAGTGCTACTTGGACAATCAACACAATATCTCAATCATTTACATGGAGAGGGCTCCGCCCGCAGGTT
>JALLPD010002458.1:0-10188 GCA_036940065.1 Cyclotella cf. meneghiniana
GTTCGTGTCGGTTCGTGTCGGTTCGTGTCGGTTCGTGTCGGTTCGTACCACAAAAAATTGGTTAGATCTTCAACTTTTTCATTTGTTCAACTTTTTAATTGGAAAATTGTACCCCTAAGTTGACTTTGACCCCCACTCCCTCCCTCCAACAAATATATACCCCAAAGATACAGTGTGCCCTCCCATGATATCAATCTTACACCCCAAAAGTGTTGTGATTAGGAGATAAAAAACAAATGGAGAGATAGAAGACAGTTAAGTCTAATGAGTAGAATGGTTTTAATTGGGCTATATGTTACCTGAGATAGAATTGTTTTTTGTGATGATTTCAATGTGTCCAATAAATAGAGTTGCAAATACAAGAAAGTTCTTGGATGTATCATAAGCAATTCTTACACATGCTTAGATGTGATCAGCTTTTACTTTGCACTGAGGGTTAGCAAAAGTTCTTCATATATTGTCAGGATGATATAATATGGCAAGATGACACATGGTAGCAATAGGCCTCGATGTTGCCAACGTGTCTTCCCAAATTGTGGTGTCATGTCTTGACATGTCATTAAAAGTTGCTGGATTCATTACATGAAGGCGTCTTGGTGACATGTTCTGCCCCCAACATAATAGGCAAAGGTTAGGAAGTTCCTATTGGGTGTATGCCAAGAAGGCATCTGCCTAGTCAAATAGGAGAAATACATGGGTGTTCCTTTTTCATGGAACATCAGGTCACCATTAGATCCACTATTAAGTAGGACTTGATGACTGTGTTCCTTGTTTGTTGCCAAGCAGCATGTTTATGTCTCTGTTGGGTTTGATTTTTGGTTGTTTTGTTGTACCTTGTTTTTGCTACTACAACTGTAAATTTTCCTTCTTCTTGGCTTATCAAGCAATGGATCACAGTATTCGAAAGGCATCCAACATTTTGGAGTCTGACAGCTTGGCAGTTATCTTGTTATGCTTTTATTTTTTATTTTTTATTTAAGATTTTTATCTTCTTGATGCATCATGCCTGAAATTATTCTGTTGATTGTTCATTATGATTTTTTCTTTTTGACAGTAATGATCTTAATAATCTTATTCTTCAATTTTGACTTTTAAATTTTTCATTGAGACTTTTAAATCTTTTGTACACAATGATTTTGAAACATTTTTATTATTTAATTAAAATGTATCTTTGACTAATTCACAAGATGTTCTTTTTCTTGGTCAAGAGGAAGTAAAAGAACTTATTTGATGTCTGCAGGTTTCTTTCTCTTGCAAGAAGACTCTTGCAATATCTTGGGTGCTCACAGCATGAAGTGTTAGAGACTAGATTTTTTGCTGTTGTTCCAGTGATAAGGTAATTGAAATTCTTTATTTGTAGCATTTTCTGCTGCAAATATTCAAGAATCTAATCCTCATGAAAAGCTGCACATGAGTGTTGCCATTTAAGGAAGTACTCTCTGGGATGAAATCAAGCTGGCAAGAAATGTTCTTTTTCATGATTCAGTTTTTTGTGTTTCTGCAGTTCACTGTCTCACTTGTTGTCTTGTGCACACACCCCATGATTCTCACATGGTTTAGGGGGCTCCACACCTTCATAGGAGCACATGTATGGTTGTCCCTTGAACTTTGTTGTATGCTTCTCATAGAGGTTTCATATGGCTGTATGCCTTCCATTGCATTTTGACTTGCATGGAAAGGCCCACCTGAATGTAAGATGCTACACAAGAGTCCTGTGTGTGGGATTTGAGTTGGAAGCACATTGGGCCTCCTTAGCAGCAAAAAACTGCTTGGGGCTGTTGTGTGGTCTTTGCAGCTTACAGAAGCTCCTAGCTCCCACAGCTGTTGATAGCTCCTAGGGAATAACACGTCTTACTAGAGCTTGTGCAGTCTTCTTGGGAGTCATGTTAAATTGCTATTTCACAAAGGATTCTAGGGGATACAAACATCCCTTTAGGTATAGTAATTATACCCCTAAAACCCTACATACATTTTATTTCACTTCGATGAAAACTTATGCTAAACTTTACAGCAAAACATATAATTTTAGTGAGTGTGCTTTTATTAGGCCTTACAAGGCTACAACTATACTATAGTATCTCTTTTATGAGAAAGGCTTAAGTCTTATTAGACTGCCTGCTTTGGGTCTTTCTTAGAGTTCAGTTCTCTTATGCATTCCTAATTGAGTGCCACTATGAGAACATGACAGTGACATCACTGTGCAGAGTGTGCTTACAGCATCATGATGCAAATTTGCTGTTCTTTGGCTACTGATATGTGGTCTCGAGCAAATGTAGCATACATGTGTTCTCAGGACAGCAATACATCTCTGATGTCATGGTATTACCCAGCCTGTGTGAGCACAATCTATGTCACTCACAAACTTACCAGGCTTAAGCAAGTACATTTTAATGACACCGCATGCTCTTATATGTTACAAATGGTGACTGCCACAGTGACAGAGTATGCACACATTATTTTAAATAACAGGGTGTTGAGGGGAGTGACTTAGAGTCATGGAAATGATGTGTGCTTAGCATGGTGACCGCATAACTCCAGCAATCTATAGATAGTGACCTATGTTGTTTATTAGGAAACAATATTAAGTAGACATTTGTAGGTAAATGGTTGGTTTTTGTTGATGTTGATTATCTTTTATCTTATTGTTTACTGAGTACAATAGCAAAATGAGAGTGGAAGGGCAATGCAATCCCTTTCATCCAAAAATAAAACCATGCAGGTTCAATGTAGAATTTGTATGTTTATACTCTTCTCTTGAGAGTGTTCTTTACAGGTTTGTTCCCTTGTAACGAAGATTCAAAGATATTTATCTTTGTAAGGATATTTCTCTGCACCTTTCATCTTTACAAAGATTCCTTGAAATTTCACATTTTGACTTTGGGTAAAGATACTTTTTATTTTAGTACATAGGTTTACTAAATAATGCAGATTTTGGTCTGTGTCAGTGTCACAAGTGGGTCCTTTTTCTGATTTTGGCAAATAACTTGTTGTTCCATTTACTTAAGATCTACCTTTTGTTCTTCCTTCTGAGTTGATTTTATTGAATAATGTAACATGTGGAACACACATTGCACTTTGAATCTGAATGTTGCTATTGCACCTTAATGTTCTGATAATGTACATCCTGTGTGTATTCAAACAGTGGGAGTCCAGAGATCTCCTGTTTTTGATGGGAAAATGGAACACAGTCGTACCATCCTTCTACAAGACCTCCACAAGGAGCTCTTTGTTTTTTCATCTTTGTTTTCTTCAAACTTTGTAATTTCAACTCTCTCTCCTGGAAAGGAGAATCTACATTCTTTTTGGCATTTATTTCTCCCAAATCTTTCAAAAATTTGTATAAATATTATTAAAATTACAATAATTTACTTAACCATCAACAAAGAGCATCTAGTTAAAATACATGTTTGCCAAGAATTATAACCTAGCTGCACTTTTGTTGATAGTTAACCTTAACCAACCTTAGATTTGATGATAGAGAAGACTCACCTGTATGTTTCAGCTTTTTGTTATCACTGGGTTGTTTTTCACTGATAACTTCACCACTCATCTACTATAGAAGATGATGGCCACAGCATCCTCACACCTAAGACACATAGGAGTGATGTTGGTGGCTGTTGGCAACACCATCATCATCACAAATCCATGATTTGCACATACACCTCACCATGGCAGGGGTCTGTGTAGGCCAATGTTCTACAAGGAAACATTTCAGAGCATCAGATCAGACCTAGGACTAGTGGATGAAGGCAAAATCGATGATTTTAGTTAACCATCTGCACTTTTGCTGGTGCTTAATGAACTAGTAGTAGTTTTGTTGATAGTTACAGAGAGGGTTAAAGCAAGAGAGATGACAGCCAAAACCATAACCCTATATCAGGATGTCTGACATCTCTGTCAAAAAGAATCAAGATGAATATGAAACATCATTTAGGGGGTACTGATAAGTCTTCAAATCAGATCTTTCTCTTGAAGGAGGGAAATTAAGACACCTGTATTTGCACCATTCAATTCAGGACCATTGGACTGCTTCATTGAGTCCAATACCATATTTGAAGGTTCAATAGTAGAAACAGAATACTGCTTTAGAGTCAATACCTTTTCAGCAAAATATCCTTTCTCTTCAATTCCATATTATAACAGTCAGTTCTGCATTACCTCAGAGTTTTCTTGTCAAAGTCACCAACATATGTATTGATCATGGCACATTGCTGGCATTCCTCATGAACCACCTCAAGTACTCATAATCAGTGCAAAAATTTCTGTCAACAAGTTGCTCCATTTTCTCTCTTGCCTCTTGATGCTTCTCATAATCTGGATCAAAGATGATACCCCATATTTTGCCAAATCCCTCCTATCAATACTAAACTACAACCATGTAAACCTTGCTCTTCATCACCTCTCATAAATGCCTTGCATCTTCCATACATCCCAGCTCCCTTGCTACAATGCTTTTCATAGTTACATTCTAAAAGTTTACATACCAGAGCAGCTTGGTAATAAGTGAGCAATCTCCTGGTATGCTTCTGTACCAAAGCTCAAAATCTTGTATGCATTGTTCCTCATAAAAACAAACATTTTCTCTCCCTTGGTGGTGCAGGTTCTAACTCTGAAATTACATCTACAATCAGAGTGTCTTTGAAATAGAGACTATCGGTCCAAAGTAATGGCTCAGCATACCATTTTCTCTTTGCATCTTTTGCAGCCTGTGCAGTATGTCCATTGAGAAATACTGCTACTGCCCTTTTTGTCTCATAGGGCTGTGCTGAAAGAAAGTAAGTGTAGCTGGTGTGTTGTTGGGAAGTTTTTCAGCAATTTTGTTGTCACATGGAGATTGCAGCATGGGATGGAACTGCATTATTGAGCATGGTGATGGTAGCATGGGGACAAAACCATTAAATTGCAGCAAGAGGATGGCAGTGTGGGGATAAGTGGGTAACTGACACAATCTCCATGCTATGGTTCCACCACTACAGTCTCCATGTTACCATCCCTGTGCCACGGCTGCAATGCTGCATTCCACACAAAATTGTTTATTACTATTATTTCTATCAGGGTGTTATTGTTACTGTTATTGCTTTTTCGTTTTTTCTTTACTTACAGTTATTTTGAAAATGTTTTTGTGTTATTTTATATATATTGCTATTCTCATGGCTGTATTCAAAGAAGTTATCACAGATGGTGTGTTGTTGGGAAGCTTTTTGATGCAGTAATATTGTTGTTACATGGGGATTGGAAGTATGGAGATGGTATCATCAAAATTGCAGAGTGGTAATATAATAGTTAGAATGAGGGTGTTTTCATGCAGCAATATTGTTGTTCCATGAGGTTGGGATTGCAGCATCAGTATAGCAGAGTGGAGAGGGCAGCAACAATATGTATCCCTTTTTCTATGCTATGACTATTGTGCCTGCATTGTTGTTGTGTTTTGTTTGCTAGTGGTCATTTGAAACAATGTTTTTCTCACCTTTCATTTATTCTTATAGTTGTACTGAAGGATGAGTAAGTACAGCTGGTGTGTTGTTGGGAATGGTGTTTCTGATGCAGCAATATTGTTGTCACATGGGGATGGCTGCATGTATGGGTGTATTGGGATGGTATCATCAGGATGGCAGAGTGGGAATGGAAGTGACAGGATGGAAGCGTCTGCATGGTGGCATGGGGCATGAAGATGGAAGCATTGGGATGGAACCACATCATTGAGCATAATGATGGCAACATGGGGACAAAACATCACTATTACAGCAAGAGACGGCAGGGGGGAATGAAAGAGTGGGTACACTGACACAATCTCCATGCTACTGTTCTTGTGCTACAGTCTCCATGGTACCATCTCTGTGCAACTGTTGCAACACTTCCTTCCTCACAAAAATGTCCAATGATATCATTAGTGTGTGAAGTGTTATTGTTATTGTATTTGCCTTGTTCTTCTTTTTGTTTGCTTCTAGTCACTTCAAAAAGATTCATTCCTTATTTTTTATTGATTGCTATTCTTACAGGTTTACCGAAAGAAAAGTAAGTGCAGGTGGTGTGTTGTTGGAAGTGTTTTTATGTAGCAATATTGTTGTTACATGTGGATTGTGAGTGTTAGGATGGTACCATCACGCTCACAGAGTGGGAATAGATGTGTCAGATTAGGGGTGTTTTAATGCAGCAGTATTGTTCCCGCACGAGATTGTGATTGCAGCATCTCTATGGCAGAGCTGGGATGGCACCAACCATATGGAAGCTTCAAGATGAAACCAATTGGATGGAAGCATGGGGAATGTGGTGACGGCAGTATGGAAATGATGGTATGGGAATGACTGTGTAAGGATGACTGTATATGAATGGCAGTGTTGCCATGACAAATGCATTACTGTAATGCTTGCATTATGATGCTTGCATCCCAATGCAACTGTTCTCCTGGTACGGTCTTCATTGTACTGATACAGCATTTTCCGTTGAAAGCAATGGTTTGATGGAAGTTTTTTCATGGAAGCACTGGAGAATGAAATATCCTGTTGACACAGTCCACCATAAGTTTGTTCGGATCTGAACATATTTACGTATTAACTAACATTTTTTTAAATTACCCCCTTGAATGTATTAGATCCTGTTTAATGAGAGTCTTCCACCTGACAAGATGGATAAGACTGATCATCAGACAAAGTATCTGAATTTGAGGTATGTAATATTGCTAGGTATCTGAATTTGAGGTACGTAATATTGCTAGGATTTATGTATTATTGTTGTGTGTTCACTTATATTTTGTTACACCATTTCTCAGGTGTCAACTGATGGTGACACTGCTACTGAGTTACAGTGATAGTTAGAATAGAGGCCAACTATTGGTCTTTGTATGTAGGTCATCCGTATGCCTATAACTTGACCTATAGTTAGATTTATTGAATTCCTATGTATGCTTCATTTTGTTAGTTAGTTATCATGCAACATTTGTACTCAACTATAACTCATACTTTTGATATGCAGTTTTTACTATCAGCCAATTATAACTCCTCATAGTTGGCCTCCAACTATAGATAGCTAACTATAACGTAACTATAGCTTTTGACTACAATTGAAATTGGGACTCCAATCAGTGGGAGGAGTATAAAATTATGGGCTACTCTGTTACAACAAAGACTAGTCTTTTTATGATTAAAGAGCATTTGCTGGAGTATATTGTATACTTCCTTGGTGAAAAAAACAAATTTCATTACAAATCTACATAAAAATCCAGTACAACTCAATCCAGCATAAATAAGAAATTTTGTTTACTGCAGGAATTACATAGTTGATGCAATCCAGTAAAAATCTGGCCTTTTCAACTTTGCAACCAACAGCAAAAAACGCACAAAATGCCACCTGCATAGAACAGATGATGATTGAATGGATGTCAAAAACATCTAATAGCAAATTTACTAAAAACAACTGATTGAATAAGCAAAATGGAATCACTTTGCACATCTCTCTCTGACTTTCAAGAACTCCCTCTCACAGCTAATGCAACCAGAGACTCAACCTTCTCAAGCTTCAGTGCGATGAAAGGCTTTACTACACCACCAGGGATCACTTATCACACAAAGATCCAATAATCTGTGACAACACTGATCATGCTTCTGCAAATTTGAATGACATATAGTCTTGTCTTTCACATCTCTTATCCACTTTGGTTTGTTCTTATAATAACCCTCATGCAAATTGCAAATTGACATAATCAATTCCCACTGGCTGCCCTCACACATACATAAAATATGTTACGTTCCTTAACTCTGATCGGGTTGTCTCTGTCATATTGTATGCTTCTCCAGTCTTTCTTATAAATTGCTCTTTCTTGTGGCTATTTGCATGTATGAAAATAGACCCAAAGAAATAAACTAATCATGAAGGAGACACAATGAAAGAGGACCATGCAGATTTGCTTACCATCTATATGTTGGATTGTGAATTGACAGTCACAGTACATCAGCATCAGGATTAGTGCACATGCAGATGTAGAATAATGGATTAACTTCACTTACCATGGCATGTTCATACTTAACACATTTTTATACATGAAAGCAAATGTCAGTGTAAATATTTGACTTTACCCAAAAACAATGAGATAACAGTCTCACTTTATTTGATTTGCAGTTCACCTTCAGTGACGTAAATTCTATTTTAGCAAACAATCAAAGCAATCACCTGTAAAGTTTAGAGAAAAGAGACTTACCAGTAGATCATTGGGTTCCTGGGCAAATTGTAGCAGTCAGGCAAACAGGAGGTAAATGAGTGGTACAGTTGGATCAAATTAAATAATATAAGTGCTTCTCACCTTAGATAATGAGCACTTCATCTTCAAAAGAGATAGGAAGAAACCAAAATAAGCTACCACAAGATGAGGAAAAATTGCAGATCTATCATAATAATCACCTTTTTTAACTCATTTTCATGATGGTAAAGTGTGTCCCTCTTTACCCCAAGATAAAATGTATAATGACATCAATCAAAGTTTGTCAATAAAATTGAACATTGCTATTTTTGTGCTTACTTTCTTATTTTTTATGCTTCATTCACAAAGATAAGCAAGGCAATGTTGCAACAGTTGTGAAGCATACAGGAACATCATTTCACACAACTTATGTTTGCTCTTGTCACATTTTTTATACTATGTTTCATGTTTCATTTGTAATCAGTTTTAACAATAGTTTTCTTCTTTACTGATGTAGGACATGTTTTCTTGGCATAAGGTGATGTTTCTTGATGTGATATCTGTTTTTCCACATCTACTGCTGTCTTCTTTTTTGACACCTACTTCATCTCATCGTTGTTATTGGTTTTATCTTTTTTCTCTTCAACTTTCTTTAAGGATTATGGGGTTTATATGATAATGGCTCTTCGAAAACTATCCCAGCATTTGCTTTGAAGCATCCTTCATCCCTTTAATTGAATTATCTTTGTCTTGTTTGCTGTTGCAATATGACCTAAGCCGAATGGTAGGAAAAAGTAGTTGTAGATAAGAAGTAAAAAATATGACTTCTGGTGGAATGGAAATTGAAAATATGAGTTTAATTCTACTGATCAAAATGAGGATTGCCAAATGGTGATCCTCTTGCTTTTATCATGTAAACTACATGATGATCAAATTGCTTTCAGTTAGGTATCAGCTCTCACAGAGTTTGGCTGCAAGTTATGTCAGTTGCAAGACTGGATGCATCTCTTTAACTATTGCAACTGATGGTGAATATTGTCTGTCAAGAAAGTTTCTTACAGTTGTAGAGGAGTTTCTGGACAGACATACTGAATAAGATGTATCTGGAATATTATAATTCTCAGAAGATTATCACCAGTTATGTTGAATACTTCCCCTGTATTGTACAAAGGGAAGAGGACAGTGCCTGTGTCCTGTTCATGGGCCCAGCACTGGCTGAAGGTCCCAGAGAGCATCCTTGGCTCATGTCACTCACCCCCACAAAAGGAGTCATAAGGTGTCAAAGCACATAAAAAAGAAAACCTTGTGAGGAAAAAAGGTAACCTCTAGTAGGAGAAAACAATGGTGTGCATCAGACAAAGTGTACATCATTGTGTGGAGAGAGGGGATATGTCTACTAATTAGATAGACTAAAGACTGATGATTCTTTAACATACCTTCACACCAGCAATTGACTAGAGGATCACTAATCAAAGTATGGTGTAACTCTCCTGATGTTCCGTCATTCTGACTTTGTTCCGCATTGAACCCTTACAGTACCATTCATATGAACTGACATGATTGTCCAAGGATCACTTCCAAACCGGCTTTCAGATTTGCAGAGGATACCGTCTTTTTGCAGCAGTACTTTATCATTGGGTCAGTAATCGCAGTCTACATGGGCATTGTTTTCCTTTGCAGTGTTTTTGTTTGTTTGTCTTTGTCTGTATTCCCCTATTTTCTTCCAGCCAGCAAGGAAGGAAACATCGAACAACATGTCCCTCCCAAAAGTAGCTACACCTGGTAAGGTTTTCAGTACTGTGTGATAGGTAGAGCAAACGGCCCATGCGGCATTAGTAAAAAGTTCTGCTATGTCACTCTTTTTGACTGTTTCAGCCATGTCTAGTTCAGCTGTGCAGAGCATCACCATGATTGTTTGATGCACCCGATCGAGTATAGCATTTGCTTGTGGGTTCCTGATACTGGTTGGCTTACACTTTAGACCATATGATTCACAGAGGGTCTCAAAGTGAAGT
>JALLPD010002459.1:0-10158 GCA_036940065.1 Cyclotella cf. meneghiniana
TCCCGTATTTGACCAGAAAGGCACGCACGATGATGGGAGGCTCACTGGTACCTGACAATATGTGTGCAAAGGTTGTTCTTGAAGCAATTGCATGTGCAACTCAATTAGATGGTCTCACTGTAGTGATTGTTAATGGAAAGGAGGCATCAAGTGATGTTCACATGTTCCGTGAGAACCCAAAATGGACTGCTAAACTACAAATATGGGGAGAGTGAGCAGTAGTCACAGTGGGAAAATACTCGTAAACAAGCATCAAAGGAACAAAAATAATGTTGCTTGGTTACACCGAATGAGAAAGTGACAGTGTGCGAATGTGGGATCAATCAACCATGAGGGTCGTAGTGACTCGTGATGTAATTTGGCTCAAGAAGTTGCATTTTCAACCTGATGATGTGGCAGGTGTGTTAGAACTAGACACGGAAGAAGGTCTAGATACCACAAGTGAGGGTGACACAGTGATGAAATCATTCAAACGTGTCAAGTTGGGAGGCAATATCATGTACAGTGACCCTGTTGAGACTGAACCCGCTCAAAATGCACTAACTAGACTAGGTTGGGTAATTAGGCCACCTGATAGGTTGACGTACACCCCTGTGGTTGAATTAAGGGACCTGGGGGAAATGGCTGAGCTAGATCAATCAGAGCTGACGGCAGTATACATGTCACTTAGGCACATGGAATTATCATTGGTAGGGGCTGGAGTAGGAGGTGGTATCAAGCATACAAAAGAGCTATGGGTACTAAACTTCAACAAGGCAATGCAAAGCCCAGATGCCGATGAGTGGCACAAGGATATCAATAAAGAAAAGGAACGATTTGATAAGTACAATGCTCTTACGCCGGTACCCAGAAGCTCGATTCCAAAGGGTTTGAAAGTGCTCACCACCACGTGGGCATTCAAGATGAAATCAAATGGTACTTACAGAGGAAGGCTCAATACCAGATGGTACAAACAGGTAGATGGATGTCACTACGCATCAGACTCTATTGCCATGCCAGTTACAAACCCAATCACTGTATGAACTGTCCTCATGCTGTGGTGCATGAATCCAGGAATGACGTCAGCTATCATTGATGTTGAAGGCGTTCTTACAGGGACACTTTGAGAACGGCAAGGTACTGTATATGGAAGTGCCTGATGGGTTTGAAAGCCACTATTCAGGTGATGGGGTTCTAAGTATGAACATACCCAAATACGGCATAAAAAAGGCGGCGTATTGCTTTTTCAAAACATTCAAGAAACATGTAAGGAACATTACATATGACCAGTCTCAGGCAGATACATGGTATTTTGCATGGAAAGATAATGCACTGGTGGTCCTAGTAGCTTGGGTGGATGATGTTATGATACTGGGACCTCCTGATATGCAGTGGAACAGGCCCGGCAAGACCTTGAGAGGGCATTCACATGCAAATGCAATGGGGAACTCACGGAATATGTGTGCAGCAACTTAACCCTCTCCAGGGATGATTCAGGCCTGGGAATGGTAAAATTCACACAACCGGTCCTAGTACAGAAACTTGAGGAAGAATATACACCACCCAATGGAGTAGCATCAAAATGCCAGCAGTTGCAGGACAGGTTCTGGTTAAGGGAGATTGTGATGGGATGGTACAAGAATCAATGGCAAAGATGTACCAATCAGCTACCGCAACATGCATGTACATGATGCAGTGGTCACATCCTGACATGTTTAATGCAGTGCGCAGACTAGCTAGACACATGACTGTGCCTAGGGAGGCACATGTCCGGGCACTTATGACTCTAATCAGGTACATGATATCTACCAGAGATAGAGGACTGGTTCTGGCACCAAAGGAGGTATTGAATCCTGAGCACAAGTTCAAAATTCACGGAATGTTGGACTCAGACTATGCCACAAAATCCCAATGATTGTAGGAGTATCTCTGGAGGAAGAGTATTTGTGAACAATGTACCTAAATTGTTTGGGAGTGTGACACAACAGTTTGTGATGCTGTCAGTCACTGAGGCCAAAATTGCAGCTGGAGTGATGGTCGCACAAGATATGCTGTACATTATCGATCTTTGAAGTCATTGAAGCTTAAAGTAGAATTGCCCATGGTTCTGGAAATGGACAACTCAGGGGCTGTAAATATTGCAAACAGCTGGAGTGTCAGTGGAAGAACCAGTCACGTGGATGCACGAAACTATTTTCTGCGTGAGCTAAAAGATCAGGGCTTACTAGTTATTAAGCATATCCCTTGGGATGCAAATGATGCAGACATATTTACAAAGAATGTGAAAGCAGCAATTTTCAATCATCATTTACCACTGTATGTAGGGATGGATGAGTACCTGGATCGAACCCAAGCATTGAGTGGGGAGGCTGTTAACGGGTAATTTAGCACTCAAACTCGGAATGGAGGTAGTACAAGAATATTTGAGTTAAATTGAAATAGAGTTTTCTGAGTCTTGTAGTATTTTATGTATGTTTTCCATGTGCATGACCAACTGTATTGCCTAAATTGATACAATTAGTTAATCATAACAAATTTGAATGCAAAAGTCAACAAGCGTATTAAACACAACAGCTAGAATTGTTATCAGCATCTAGATTGGTTGAATTGGCAGTGGAAAGACTTCCAACAGATTCATGATGTTCTTGGTACTTTGGATGAGAGATATCTAAAGGATACCTTCAATTTGTGGGGTATTTTTTGTCCTATTTGGACATTTTTGTGGCAAAAGTCCCTGAGAGCATCTTTGGCTCATGAAATTTTGTAAGAGACTTAAAAATCATCAATAGGTTCAACACATCTCTGGTACTGGTATGTATTTGGCAAGATCAGATCTTTGTAAAGATGTGGATCTTTGTGGATTGGATCTTTTAAGATGTTGAACTTTTCCATGAGTAGCATCCCATGACAGTTGGAAATTTTACTTATGTAAGAATACAAAAAAAGAGAGCTTACAAATGATCCCATATGCAACACTTAGGGTTTTGAAAGTGAAGATTGAATTCAATCTTGTTGTTGTAGACAGCATATTGTCTACATGGCTATCAGCAAAATCAGATCCCGCTCATCAAGCTTCCAACTGTGACTGATATCTTTGCAAAGTAGTGCTGTTAGTGTCATGATGTGTGCTAGGGTATATTTGGTTCATTGTGCTGAGCTATCATCTGCCAAACTGCAATCACTGGGACCTTTTGAAAATGCTGATGCTAAAGGCAAGGGCTAATGGCATGATGCTTAGTGATCAGTTGTGGGGTCCATGAAGTCACTCCAGCTACTTGTGATAGCCATGGTCAACTTTTTCATATTCCATTCTATATTCAGTCCATAATCACAAATTTTGTTTTACATTTGACTTCACTTGCTTTCTATTATTTCAATAGGCATGTTTGCATTATGCTGGACTCACAAACACAGCATTTGGAGATCATGTTACCAACCTTGTATTTGTAGGAAAGCAGTGGAGGTTGGTTCTATTCTGCATGTCAGGTTGGTGTCAGTCTTGAGGAGAGTGTAGGGGTTTGATGTTTTGTTAGTTTAATCTGTTGCAGGAGACATGGAAACTTGTCAAGTGGGGTTTTTAGCAAATGAGCATGAAGCAGATGCTGCTCTCCTTGTTGGAGAATTCATCAGGGTGGCTGATTTGTACAATGAAGCGGATGGCATAATTACAAGAAGATGTTGTTCTAATAAAGATATGGATATGCAAAAGCATTTATCATATGTAGCATTTAAGTGGAGATTGAACTAAGGGAATGTTTGTAAGAACATTACTATTTCAATTATGTGCAGCTGCACCAAGCTCTCATCATTTTTGGGACAGTGTAGTAATTATATTGAGTTCATTAAACAGGAGAAAACGACTACTTGTTACATGACATAAATAAACCAATTTTGTGGTAGTGGAGTTCTATATATGATGTTATATTTCCAGCTGTTGACCTAGATTATGATGTGGTGTTGTGGTTGTTCATGATGACAGGACAAGTTGTGACATTACTGCAGTTTAGCAGTCTTTAAGAAGTGATTATTTGGGTCATTTGAAAGATAGTGATGAAGTAGTGTGGAGTTTTTCAATGATATCATATTTCTGGTGAGTAGCTCAGATTACAATTTTTTGTTGATGTACCTTATGATCTTGCAACACACAAAATTATCATGGTTGAGCAGTCTTGAGAGTGATGAGCAAGGTCAAGATTGTTTTATTTTAGATGAGTGACCTAAAGTACAAGTTGAAATTGTTCTAAGTTAGTTTGGTAGAGTTGTAGTCATAATGAGTTCCAATTTGTGAAATAAAGCATTCACGGATAAAAACGAGCAATTTCTATTACATATGTGTAGTAGTTATGAATTTATGAGCCATATTCATAGGTATCATCTGGGAAGGATTATTGGTTCCTCATTAATCTTGCTTCTATCATGTGTCTATATTTGTAAAGAGGTAAATGTAAGAATCAAAACCAACATCGGAAGGTATACTGGCACTTTAGAAATTTATTTATACTTCATTGTTTACACAAAAACAAGGCAATGAGTTCTTAACATCTAGCTTCCATCAGAATTGCAACTTGATGCTTCTTTGCTGGCATTGTTTTCAGACTCTTCAGAAGAATCATCAGGTTTTGCAGTGTCATTGATTGATTCAAGAAAGATCTTAGTGTAAATTAAAATTTTCAAGTTCTGCTTCTGCTTGAAGCATTCAATTGTCTGCCTATATATTGTGGTGTTCAAGTTGGACTACTGCAAGACAAAATTAAGGAGATTGACCAAGGCAACAACCATGATGGGGCATCAGGGCATTCTGTCTGAAGTACAATAGGATTATAGATGAACCTTGAATACTTGTTGTTGACAGTGCGATAAATGGCTTCACATTCTGCTTGATTTCATGGTACTTCATTCAAGTTAGGCAAAGGTCCATTGATAAGCTCTTTCAGCTTCTTGACAGTGATGACAAAATACTCTCTGTTTCATACTTCAAATTCAGGAGAAATTTGTGTAAGTCATCATTGTCAAAATTTGCCGACAAAGAAACATCTATTCTAAGTTGATGTTTGACCTCAAATACATTCCTTAATTCACTTACAAATACATTCCTTAATTCACTTAACTAAAGGTTGTGAATATGTTCCAGAATTAATGACTTGAGCTGGTCAGTGTGGAGAGGACCTTCATGCTTTGGAATGATAAATTTATTCCAATCACAAGCATGTTTCCTCTGTAATGTGGACTTGATCTTTCTTAATTGTGCTAAACTGCACATTATTTGTGCACTGTCTATGTCAGAAAGAATGTCAATGACTTCATAGAGAATGTGCAGAACATGAGTCAGGATGAGATTTTTGCTCAAAGTGAGTTTTTCTATTGCCGGTTTTGTTGGCTTTGTGTTGGAGTATTCATTGGGGAAATTTGGGACAGGGATTTTGATGAGGGGTTTTGTAAGAGTACCCTGGTAGCTGGAATGAATGAAGCTTAGTTCGCGTTTCCAAAGTTTTACTATACACTCTTGTATTTTCTTTGGTATTAACATCATGACATAGAAAGAAAAAAGGCTGATTTGTTCACCATGTTCATGTCTTAATGGTTGAGGCCGTAGATTTTATGTAAGCGTTCATTGGTGTATGGAGGTCAACCATCCTATGTCATGCATAAATTGCCCAACATATACTAGATTAGACCAGGGAGAATCTTACCCAGTTTGAACACATTAAATTGATTCATCGAGGAGTAATTACCATCGGTGGGTTTCTTGAGGTTGTAATTGACTGCCCACATGGCTGGTAGTGGTGGAGAAATGTGAAAGTCTCTTTGATGAAGTACTTTTTGGGCACGAACCACATCTAAAGCTTCATTGCCTGACTTTGTGAGAAGTTGGAATGTTGGGGAAAAATTGTTGATGTCTGTCTCAAAAAGTGAGGAAGCTGTGGAAAATTGTCTTCAGCAGCTGTGAGGTAGGGCAAGAGACCAAAACTTTGAGAGATGTCTTGGAAGTTGTAGTGAATATATTAAAAAGGAAAAGTCATAAAGCATGGGAGTTTATGAATGATCTTCTTTGTTTCATCCTTTTTCGGTTTTTCTTTTATGTACCCAGCATTGTGCAGGTTGATAGTAGACACTTTCAGAGAAAGATCTAGAAATGCTGCAAAAAGATAAAAATCAATGTTTGTAATTGGTGCCCTGGAAAGTGACTGGAATAACAAGTTGATGAAAACAAATCAAAGAGCACATAGCACTCATCATTTGAGCCAAAGGCAAGGAAGGAGGTATGAAAAAGACAATTTAACAGTGACCATAAGAACTTACTCAAATTGCGTAACTGTCTTGCTCAGAGAAGGTGAGGGTGTCATTCATAGAGCTTAATACTATGACAAGGGAATTCAAGTGAGCCTTGAACTGTCGGAGGATGTTATCAGCAGATTTGTTTTTTTGGAAATCAGCTTTTTATTTGATTTTTTTTGGCAATCAGGAGTGGTACTTGATGTTGAACTGTCCTGATGTTCATTGGGATGGTTGAAAGCAGAGTAAATGAAATTAGCAATCAACACAGTTGTTCCAATGATATGAGATTCTTGGAAGTTGAAGTATTGAGTTGTTCTGCAAAGCTAAACAATAGCCCTAACATGATTTACTAAGTGATATTGATATTGATGTATAGAGTTTTTGACGGTAAGACATCCTTTTACCACACTGGTCCAGTGCCATGAATAAGGTGCGTTTGCAATGAGATCCATGAGTTAATGTAATATCAAAGAATATAATTGAGGAGCAGCTTAGACTCTGGAGATTCTGCCTCATTGAGACTGACATTCTTGAATGTCACATAGAGAGAGTTGAGAGTTTGATGACAAAATAGATTCTGTCAAGACGGGATGCAGTCAGGAGGTTAATCTTTGGAAAAGCAACACTTCTTGTGTGTGCTGCATTGTAAACAGAGTTGCATGGATTCTGAACAAGACATTTACAGGAATTCACCAACAGTGGATGTTGTTGTTCGGTTTGATCTTAATGAGAGAATTATGTACAGAAATTTAGGAAAGATACTTCACATTGTGCTTCCAATAGGGATGCTTGATAAATTTTTGGATTGCAGGTTTATCTAGTTTTAAGTAATGCATAAATTTTGACTCTGATGAGCTACTTGGGATGGAGTTCATTATCAATTTTTCTACTGTGCATGTTGATATACATGCCATCAAATCACATGGGAACCTATCCATGTTTGGAGTATGCATGAACAAGATAGAGTCTTTGTTCTTTGCCAATAATTTCACAAACTGACTGTATAGATCCTTGGGATGTGGTTGATTGGAAGCTTATTTACCATCAGAGATTTCCTTGCTCAGTGAGATAAGTGCAGACATGATTTCATCTGAAGACTCATGTGGCAGTGAAGTAATGAAAAAGACTTCATTTGTTGAATACTTCTTGATAGCATTACCCTTGATAGATCCATCTGGCTTGTTTTCAAGCTCATCCAAGAATACTGTATGTTTTGGCCAATCATCTTTATCCTTGGACATAATGTCATTTTGTGCAAACTGATGATAGGTGAGAGGGGAGTTGGCTGAAATTGATCCTGTGGCAGGGTCAATGTAGCTGGATGTAGCAAGAGAACAATAGTCTAAATGACAATGCTTTCCCTCAGCATTGTAGAAACAAATACGAGGTGGTTGGCAATGACAATGAAGCAAATGTTAGTCGGATTTTTGTAAATAGTGAGTAGTTTGCCAATTTGGATGTTTTTCTCTCCATGCATACTGAAATCGGACAATGAATTAATGAGATCTTGGCATTCCTCTTCTAAATCACAGGCATTAACCCTTTTCATCTTGCCATCATCTATGAAAAAAATTACCCTAAGAGACTCCCCAGTCCCTTTAAAAAGAATGTGATCACATGGAAATGAGATATGGTTGTCTTCCAAAGTCTGAAGAAGTGAAAAAAATTGGGTGAGGTCCTCAAATGGATGAGCATCAGAGCAGTCTGTGTATGCCAAGAATGTCTTCATAACAAAATCTGCATTTGACATATATTTGCTATCTGCCAGACATGTAGCAGTGGACTTGTAGCAGTTGAACACTATCTTGCTGCTGACCAAACTTTTGAAAGAAACATTGTGATTGCAGTTCATGAGAAGTACCTGTGGAACATGTCTGGATTGTTATTTTTGGAAGCATAGAAATGGCAAATTTCAAGTTTTCTCCAATTACAAGCAGTATCAAGAAGACATACTGCATTTGAGTGTCCCACTGTAAAAATAGGTAGGAATCTATTCAATGGAAGAGATGGTATGTGATTGAGAAGAAGCCTCATGCTGGGAGTCAGCGAGAACTGGACTGGTGGTTATGGCTGTTTTTGCCGGTGGGTTGTTTGCCAGTGGAGCAATAACAGAAATGTCACTGTCATAAATGACAACATTATCCTTCTTTGACCCATGGTCTTCTGTCCTGTCCTGTCATTGTCGCTCATATGTTTGAGTCACTAAATGGTTTTCTTCTTTTTGAGGTTTACAGTCATCCTTGATGGGTTCAGTCAGACCCATCTGTAGAGATGGTTGCCTTTTTGGATGATGTTTTGTGGTTTTTGGAGGAGGTCTCTTTTTGACTACAGCTGCATTGGCAACTGAGGAGTCTTGTGATCCCCTTCTACCTCTTTTTGGAGGTGGTTCCTCTTCTGATTCTAAGTTGGAAAGGAAACACAGTAGTTTAGCATGTACAGAAATGTGGCAAGTGGTTTTACTGCTTACAGTCATTAGAGAATGGTCTGTCCTTTGTCTGTGATCATAGGGAATGTTTGGTAGTTATGGGTTTGGTATTTTTTGTTGATGTTTGTCATTGAATGTCAACAAAGGTAGCCTCTGCCATGTTAAGAGTTAGTTTGTCCAGGCCTTGTTCATGCATGTCATTCAGTTTCTCCATGAACATGTCATCTAAAGGAGCTTCTTCATCATCTAGGAAAAAAAGGTAAGACATTGGAGAAAACATTAAGTTGCATGATAAGAAAACTGAACAAAAGTGTTTAATGACTTTGTTTTATCTCAGGTTAGTGGCCAGAATAACAATTGACAAAATATGCAAACAATGTTGTGATACATGACTGTTTCATGACTCACTTATAGAAACATATTGTAATTCTGGTCAATGACCAAAATACCAATGAAGAACACCATAAGTACACACAGTGAACACAGCTTTGACACCTGTAAGATTATACTAACAAACAAGCATGCAACAACAATAATATTCCTGCAAGATTTTTTAAATTAAAAAACAATAAAATCATGTAAGCTTATTGGAATATTTTCTGATCATGTTTGTTGAGGTCACTGGTTGAGAGAGCCATGGCATTGGTGCATCCTGCTTGGCTCACAGCACCTTGAATCATGGTCACATTTGTGAGATGCTAAGTTTTAAGATAAATGAATAATAGTTGCAAAAACACTGCTTACTCTCACTTACTTCTAATTTGGTTGTGTTGATGATCATCACAATAGGTGCATTATGAAAGACATTGTTGTTGGTGCTGTCAAACACAGCAGGGACAGCTAGCTCATTGGTTTCTGTGTCTTTGTTAATCATGAGTTTGCTTATAATTGGTGTTATGTGCTGTTTCTGCATTTTATGAGTACAGAGGCTGCCTCTCAGTGAATTCAATGCTCCAGGAGAAAATAATGACTTGTTCACTTTTTTCACTGTTCCCTAGAATGTTCACATTCTTTATCAATCCAAAGTGTTCTTATCAAAATGGTGACATTCGTTAGTGTATGATTTAGAATCAAGTATCCTTCTCATGTAAGTTTTTTAAAATAGACTGTAGGACATAATAGAACAGATACAAATTCCTCATTTTTCACACAATGCCATCCATCAAAAATATTAATCTACATCAAAAAAACCAGCCAACGACCTCAGCAGCACTAAATTTCATTTCAAACAAGCAACCTCATAATTCATTCAATTCCCTCAATGATACTAAAATCCGGCCACTCTATGTAGTGTTTAACACATTGAGTCTATTATGGTACTTTCATTAAGAACCAGAAACTATTATTATTCAACAAATAATGCTTGATCTTTTTCTCTGTAAATTTGGTGGCATTTTGGTCAAGTGCAGATTGCATCTGCCATGAATTTGGGCGGCTGAAATAGCTCAAATGGGGATGCTACAAATTTGGTTGTGAAT
>JALLPD010002460.1:0-10177 GCA_036940065.1 Cyclotella cf. meneghiniana
CCGCATCCGCATCCGCATCCGCATCCGCATCCGCATCCGCATCCGCATCCGCATCCGCATCAGCATCCGCATCTGCCTCTGCCTCTGCCTCTGCTCTGCTCTGCTTCTACCTTTACCTTTACCTCTACCTCTGCCTTTGCCTTTTCCTCTGCTTCTTCATTTGCCTCTGCATTTGTTCCTGGTGGAGTCAATGAAGAATCTCTTTGCTACACTCTGCAGTATAAGAGATTGAAACATAAATGGTTGAATAAAAACATGGGCGCCCTGGGATTTGACATGAGCCAAGGGTGCTCTCAGGGACCTTGCCCCAAATATGCCCAAAATGGGACACAAAAACGGTGACAAAAATCGATTTGTCAATGAGAAATGAAACATTTCACTTCACTTGAAACCTTCGCATCACCTAAAAACTTCACAAAAGCATTTATAGGAAAGGTACACCAAAGAATACTCTTAATATGAAGGCCTGACTAAAAATACCATACAATACCAGTTCACCTAAAAATTTCAAGACATAAATGCTGAATAATTGATTATTGTGTAAATTGTATGATGAAACATTAGGACTAACAAGAGTCATCTGTTCAATCAATCAAATAACTCATAAAAAGTCCAATCATCTGGATACCATTTTCACTTCATATTTTCTACAACTAGAAATTATTGGCTCAGATCACTATTGTACAATAGCCAGCCTCTGAAAGTATCTATGCTCTGCCATACCTCAGCAAACTCTGGTAGACCAACATATGAACAAGAAAATAAACAATAATCCCAACAAGTACTAATATTGCTGTGCACCACAAGGAACATGAGTTTTTTCTCCAGCTCTAAGAAGTACATTGAAGAAGCACTTTATGGATATGCTCTAGGAGAAGCACCAGGAGCCATGACCTTTGTTAAATCAGTTCAAGAAGGTCTTGAGTGGATGGAGTGTGAATGCAGCATTATGGGAAAGAATTCTCCATAGGCTACATTTCTGAGCAGGATACTGTCCCAAATGCCCTCAAGAAAATCAAACAGACAACATATTTAAAATTAACTCTACCAAACACATAGGATGAGCTCAAAGTGGAAGTATGGGCATCCCGGACTCCAAAGCAATCTTTATTGCATGTATGCATTGCAATTCATGGGTGTAAGCAAATGGGGCTTGGGCTTTTTAAAGTACAATTATTGACACAGAGATCACAAAAGAGGAGTATACGCAAGCACACAATGGGGGAGGACATAAATGCTGATCCTGAGACTTTTCCAACACCCCGAGCTGTTGCCAAGGTGAATCACAAAATGGCCGTAAAGACTGTAGAAGCCGTGAAGCTCTATTCCACCATGGAAGGAGCAAAGGCATTGAAACAAAGAAATCTTATCTCCAATGAAGCGAGGCAGCCCTGAAAATGCCCATGTGACTCACGCTCCTTGAGAAGCAGTCTATGATGTCACTCATGCCAAGACTCCCACCAGATTTGGGACTCCTTTTGAAACTGCATCATGTCCTGCATCCTCCTGGTGTTCCAACATGAAGTGGGTGAGGCCCTCAAGTACTACATTGCTGACATTGAAGAAGTCCAGCTGGGTTTTGATATGTCAGTTTTCATCCAAGTGGAACAGCTTGACAGATACCTTGAGATGTTACCATAACTTAACTACAGCCCAAAGGCTCATCAGGCAACAAAGAAGTTTGCCCTTGGATGACACAAGCCTTGTAACTTGCCTGTTGCACATATGTCCAGCCAAAAGGCAGACACAGTACAATTTGATGGATAATATCACTCCCATCAGAACTAGGGATCCCTATTCGTATTTGAGAAAATTGAGAATAATGCTGAGATTGATAGCAAATTCCCAGTCTATTAAAATGGGAGTCAATGGATACAAAACCCAAGAAGGGCTAGACCAACAATTGCTGCGTAAAAAGCAAAGAACACAGGGGGGTGCACAAGAGTTACAATACAGATGTCTGCCATCATTTTAATGAAGACGGTACTCCTATCTAAATAAATGGGGTAGCAGGGCAGCACTATTCAAAGGAAAAAAGGCCCAAAGGTGCAAATTTTGCCCAAATCATATGCTCAGAGTTTAAGAAAGTACTCTGCACTGCATCAAAGCAGTTGCACAAATTGAAGAAGCATCATACTCAACATTCTGACAGCAACGAGGGCTCCAACTACAGTTCTTGAAGTCCCAGGTCTGAAAACACCAGGGGATTAGTTATGTGTAAAAATACACTTATTCTGGTCTGAGTAAAGTTATCTTGCAAGTTTATCCTGAACATAATAATGATATTAGTTTGAAGACTCATTGAAAATATAAGTGCAAATTAAAAAATGAAAATAATTCAAAGACAGTGAATACAAAAATATATGTTGACAAAAAAGTCCGAATTAAAATTTGAAAATAATTCCTAGACATGAAGAATAAAAAATTCAAAAAATATGCCACAAAAAGTATAACTTCTAAATGGGCATAACTGCAGACTTTACAAGTGCTACAGGTAACAAAAAGAGAACCAAGCGGTCAGAAAACAGTGATAAAGAAGACAATTTGGCTGATGGTGGTACTATTTGTATCCAAGCAAAAACTGCAAAACAAACATCAATTATTGCAGTGGTATCATGGCCTTAATGTCTAGAATGAAAACAGCAACTGAATATTGATCCTCCAGAGTCAGCTCACAACCATTGAGTAGTTGCTCCTGTAACAAATAAAGGATGTTATGAACTCAGGGTCTGATAGAGACCTTTACTTCCTACCAAATGGAAAAGACAAACCATTTTCCTACTTGACTAGGCAGGTGCCAAAGTCTTGTCATACATCAAATGAGAACTGCCACACAACTGTAAGGGACAAAATCAGGCTAAAGTTCTTTGAATATCCTGCAAGCAAGGAGTATTTCATACTGCCAGATATTGTTGAGTATGACAATGATGTTATGACCAAACAGGGTTTGACCTCATTCTCAGTAGTAATACCTTGAAAGAGTTAGGAATTATCCGATACTTGATAAAATCTCATTTCCAAGAGAGAAATATCAATAATCCAACAACAAAATTTCAAGAAGTGCTGGACTATGAACAGCAGCATCTATCAAAACATGTCAAGGATACCATAAAACACCTGAACAAATTCGAGACACCAAGTATGAAAAGGCAGATCTGAGAGCATTTGTGGAAGGTGTGCAAGTTAACAATCACCATTACTGTAGCCACTGCAAGAATTTGAGGAGCTGTTTGGCATGATGCTAGGTGACTAGGATTGCAAGCCCTGTAGCAAATGTAAGAATTTGAGGAGTTGTTTGGCAAGATGATAGGTGACTAGGATTACAAGTCGAGATTCTCCATTATAGGAAGGAGTAAAGTTAAACCATGGCCAGCCTCTCTCAATAAACCAAAAAGCACTTGGATGTCACTAAAAAGAAACTCCAAAGATATGTGACTTTTTAGTACCAAATTGGCAAGAAGAATTGAATGGGCTTCACTGACCATTATCGTACCAAAATAGGATGAAACTGCAGAAGTTGTCAGTGATTTTAAGGAAGTCAACAAATGGAAGAAAACCATGTGCAATACCCCCAAATTAGCATGGTTCTGCAAGAACTAGAAGGGTTCACATATACCACAGCCCTTGATCTAAATTTGGCTATTACACCAATAGATTGGATCCAGATGCATCCAAAATATGCACTGTTATCTTGCCATGGGGTAAATACTCTTACCTGTGACTTTCCAGGCTAAGATGTCTGAGCCAATGGTAACCCTTGAGTTCATGTGAACTGTAAACCTATTTTGATAATCTACTATGATTCACTAAGTGTAGCCTTGATGTCCACCTTGCTAAACTAAATAGGGTCTTCATAGGCTGCAAGATGCAGGTTTGAAAATCAATGCATGCAAGTCATTTTTCTGTTCCATGGAGACAGAATACCTAGAATGCATCTTATCCAGAGCTGACATAAAGCCATAGCAAAAGAAGCTACAAACAATTCTCACATTAACACCACCACAGAATGTTAAACAGCTCCTTAGATTTCTGGGCATGGTCCAATACTACAGAAACATCTTGGCACAATGTATGAAATGCTGGCTCCACTGATCAATATAATTGGTGAGTGTGGAAGCAGCAAAGTCACAAAGGCTAACAAAACAAAAAAGAAGCTTTGGGTTTGGGATGCTGTCCATAATTAGGCATTCAACAACATAAAGGCAACGATTGCCATTTTTGTTACATTGGCCTATCCTTATTATTCACGGGGCTTTGTGATTTACACCCCTAGCTCCAAATTTCAATTGGGAGTTGTATTAATTGAGAACAACAGACTTTTGGCCTTTTTCAGTAGTAAACTGACCCCTATGCAGGAAAAGTATAGCATCTAATTCAAAGAACCCTGCTTTGACAAGTCATCAGCCACTGTAGGCAGTATAATAAACAGGACCTGGTTCAGTCATTACCCATGTAATCAAAAAAATACCTATTACAATGGAAGTGAGTTCAAACTTCACTTCAAAGCTCTCACGTGATTCATAGGGTTTTAAGCTCAAGCCAATCAGTGCTAAGAACCCACAAGCAAATGCAGTACTCAAGCAAGTACATCAAACAATCATGGCAATGTCCTGCACAGCTGATATAGACATTACCACCACAATCAACAAGAGTGACATTGGAGATTTTTTCACCAATGCAGCATGGGCACTCTATGTATCACACAGTATTCAACATCTTATCGGGTGCAGAAATTTTAGAAGGGGCATGTTGTTTGCTCCCATTCCCTTCCAAACTGACAAAAGTAGGAGATGCAGGCAAAAACCAATGGCAAAAACACAGAAAGGGAAAACATTGCCCATGTTGACTGGGATTATCAACCCAGCAACAAAGTACTGCTCCAACAGAGGGCATCCTCTGCAAAACTGAAATCCAATATGAAAGTGATTGTTAGACCATCACATCAGTACATATGAATAACACCATAAGGGTTCAACATGGAAGAAAATCTGAAAGATTGAATATTAGGAGAGTTTTCCCTTATTTTGACTGAAATAAACAAACTGCTTAACCATATTTCTTCTATTCACACAACACTAATGCTTTGTCATATGCACACCATATTTTTTCCTGCCTGAGGTTGTCTTTTCCTCTGGGGTGCACATTGACACCTTATTGCTCCATTTGTGGAGGCAAGGGACATGAACCAAGGATGCTTTCAGGGACTCTTGCCCAAAAATGCCCAAATTGGGACACAAGAAGGGTGACAGAAAATTAATTTGTCAAAGACATATCGAACATTTTACTCCACTTGGAACCTCCACACCCCCTAAAAACATCACAAAGAAGTCCATACAAAAGCTTCACCAAAATTTTTCTAATGTGAAGACCTGAAAAAAATACTACACATGTATCAATTTGCTTAAACATTTCATGCCATAAATGTTTAATAATCAATTATCATGTAAATTGCATGAAAAAACATGATGACTTACATGTTTCAGGCCTCATGTTCAATCAATCACATAGCTCAAAACTAACTTCTGATCATCTGGATACCATTTTCTACTTCATATTTCCTTCAATTTAAAATTATCCTAACTGTTGACTTGGGCCAAGAGTATACCAGAAGAGTCTGATCAAATGCAATGCTGATCTGATGACATATATTTTGGTATTTAGTTTTGATGGGACATTTACCACATTTTTTAATTTTAAAATGACATGTATTGTACTTAACACCCATACAAGTGAGATGGTTTGCAAAGAGATCTTCACATTGTGTTGTACACTGGGAAAATTACATTTTGGTACATTTTCTCATATACTGCCCTTAGTATATCTTATTGTAACATACATTTATTCAAACATAGCAGTGTGTATTTCTAGATGAAAGGTCCTGTTTGGGTTCTGGATACCATATCCACATAACACATTATTGTTAACTACTGAAAAATGGAAAGTGATCCTCAGAGGGCAATACACAGACTGGCTTCTTGCCTATCATCTTCAGCAAGGGACTAAATAGGAATCAAACCCAGAATTAAATAAAGTTCCCTTCACACAGCAGCTTGGTCAAACCCATTTCATGCATTCCTAATGCTGATTTCACATCCTTCATTCAACTTCCCTCTCCATCTGATAGAAAACTTCTTTATTTACATGCCAAAATTGGATGCAAGCTTGAACATTTTTCTGATTAGTTTTTTTTTTCATTTGACTATTCTTGGGGGGAAAAGATAATGAAAAAGATATATTTCTCATTAGCTGCTACAACAAAATAGTAGATTGATTTGTCCAGATCTACTGAGAGGAGAAAAACATTAATGATTAGTGGAAGTTTTTTAGCTTGACCAATATTGGCCATCTGCATACTTATCTTCCTATCTCATGCTTTGATTATGTGGTCACAAAGTGGAAGAGCATTTATTGTTGAAAATGGTTTTACAGACAGGCCAATAGTAATTGGTTTCAAGCCTTAGAGATTTGTTGTCTTTTATGAAAAGATAAATATCCATTGCAATAGTATACAAACAAATTATACAAGTGATGTAAAGATTAGTTCCTTCACAGAAATAATCGAAGTTACACAATCTTTGCCAAATATGCAAATTCTCTAGCTGGCATCCACTTGAGAAAATGTAAATATCATTCCCTTAATACCATGTCCATGGAAAATGCAAGTGGCATGAGGTAGTGGTGTCATTGAGGAAAACCACTTTAATGCCAGGATGGCAAAGAAAAGTATAATTCAATGTTAACAAAGACAAATCACAAATTTTAATTGATGGAGGTGCAAAAATGTGAACTGGAAGTAGAAGAGAAGTGTAACCTTCCATCTATTTTTGATGGAAGCATTGCAGGAATACAAAAGATTATTAGATTTTGTACTCAAATGTCAAGATGAGCTCACAAGTCCCCAAAACATTGAGACTTCAGAGGATCAAATCATTATGATAGAGTGCCAGACATGCACAAAATCTATCAACCCATTAGTGATTGCTCTTTTCTTGGGGTTTGACATAAAAACTGCAAGTCTGTAGTCAAAAAAATTGAGAAAAATCCAAAAAGGTATACCAGTACAATGATGCTTTCTATGTGAGTGTGTTTTCTTGATTTCTTTATTGTCTGCCTTTTCTCATTGATACCCTCAACCCCCCATGTCCGGCAATATTCTCTTTTGTGGATGTTGCAAATTAAATTTAGAACTCACCTCTAGAATGGGTGTCCTGTACTTGTGAAGATGGCTTGTTTTTAAAATACTTATGCATATGTCATTAAAGTTGATAAGAATTGTATTCTTTATCATTTAATTCTAATTTCTGATTCAAAGCCACCAACATAGGGTTCTAGTTGTAGTTGATGTGGCAGTTGAGAATGAAAATTGACAATGGCTACAATCAATTTTTACCTAGGCAGATAGCAGGGAAAGAGAATGGAAAATCCTCTGGGTTCAAAGAATACAGGAAAATGCCATTATATGCTAAGCAACAAATAATACATATTTATGTTATATTTGAGGTAGTCTGATTGGTAGAGAGATTTTTTTATAACAAAACACTAATATAGATGTGTTCATATTGAAGAAAGAATTAAATTACAAGACCATTCTAGCTGAAAATGATGACTCATCATGCTGCACAAAGCATGCAGAGCACATGTATTACATGAGACTATGTAGGATTTTAAAAACGATTGTATGTCTTTATGTCCACACATAAAGGATATGAGACCCTGTGTTCAGCTTGATCATGAAAAAATTCTCTATGGGAATCATTCATGCCAAATCTCTTGGGCCCTTGTATCCATTTGGGTATGATTTTTAGTCTTTGAGTACTTCTCCTTTGTCACAAAAGGAGAGTTTGTCAATGTATATTAAGTAGTTAGAAATGCTTCAAAAACATAGATAATTGGCCTATGCAGGTAAGTATCATAAGAAATTAGGTTAATTCACACAAAATCTCTCCCTCATTCATCTATAACTTTACATGTTATAATTTTTTTGAATCGCTTATGATACATTACACTATAATACAAGTGTAAAAAGTGCTACAATAGGGTGATTTGAAATTGGTGAGCAGTATACACAAACTATCTTTTAATGCTAGATAGAATTCATCCAGAAAATTGAGAGAAAAACATAAATTACAATCAATATTTTCAGATAGAACATTTCTTTTACTACAAATGTTTTCAGATCTATCTCATTATGCAAAATTAGAAATGCTTCCCCCCTACATAGATAATCGTGTCTATCTAGAAGATTCAATTAGAGAAAACTGAGGAAAATCTTCACAAGAAGTGTCAAACATGACTGTTGGGCATTGAAGTAAGAGCCAATACCTTCAAGTGTTGGTTACTATTTTAGAGTTTAGTTGTTTTTTGGGGGATTGGTTTTCTTTTGTTGTTTCCAACAATCTTAGTTCAAAATTTTTGCATTGTGCCATGTTGGCCGAACCTCCAAATGACAAGTCAGCCACCCACAAACTGGCACATTGGGAACATGTTGGGGATGTATGGCCAACACTTCATCAAATTCTGTCAGCTGGACCATGCCAAACAACATGACATGTCATGTCGGCAAGACGCCAGCCAACATGTTGGCTGATTCTTCTTGACATAAAGAAAAAATGGTGAAACTTTGCCAAAATCATGTTGCAATGGCATGATTTGGTCAAGAAAGTTGCGGAAAGGGTATTTTGTATGGATTAATAAGCATGTAATTACATTTTTTCTTGAAAAATGAGCATCCTTCCTGTTGTAGTAATGGCCTAATGAGTTGTTGATATGGCTGGGCAGTCATGCAGTGACACATCAGCTGACATGTGACCTGCCTAAAATCTTGTGGCAACATTGGCAACATGCTGTTGCCAGCTGATTTTCAGCCAACATTGTTAGCATAGTGGAAACACATGCCATCATGTTGCTGACATTTCCAACTAAGTCAAGGAGCTGTACAATTTTAAAGGTATTAAGGATGGATTTTGAATGGTATTGCATGGAGATTATTGTACCTTGAAACATTAAATACTATTTGGGGAAATCTTCATTGGAGGATTTATTTTCTTTTTGCTTTTTAAATTATACTTTGAGTATTAATTGTATCAAGTATCAGTTGAACTATCAGTCACATTCAATGATAATTTTGTGGTTCCAGCCAGTTCAATTATTTTTGTGCAAAATAATAATCTTATCATTCCTCATCATCTTGCATCCCTTCTTTATGATGTCATTTTTCACCTCTCTGTCTCATTTGATGACCTCAGCCATTGCTATAATGAGCCCTGTCATTAATAATTTATCTGAGGGATTTGAACCAACTCACAAAACATAACACCAATGTGATGGCAACCAAAAACTGACCAAACAATGCCAACATAAACTTCAAGATATGGATTAAGAGTGTCAACATTTACTTAATTGATATTTGATGACTGGTAGGAGGCTGAATACCACAAATATGTACTTCGGGTGATGTACTATATCATACTGCCTTACTTAGGTAATTTATGGTCTAAAAATATCTGTTAAAAATAAACATAGTTCCTTGAACTCCCTCAATGTAAAAAGTATAAAAACTGCGGCAATGGATCTCAGGAAACGAGAAAAACCAAGTCACACTTGGTTTTCTTACAAAATGAGGCACAAAATTGTCCTTGTTAAGTGGAAAACTTTTATTTCATCTCATCACTAAATTGAAAAGTCAAACAGGTGCTCAATTGTCTTTAGTAATGCAAGTGAAGAGATGATGATAAGCCATGTGTGCTACCATAATTTCTGGGCACAATTGTTTTTGTTATTCAGTTCCACTGTGAGAGGAGGATCCATGTCAAGATTGTGCGATCATTTGTAATTGCACGATCATTCATGATCGTGCGATCATTCAAGATCGTGTGATCTTTTGTAATTGCACGATTCATGTCCACACAAAATTATTGTAACCACTCCTGCAAACAATTGGCTAAAATTACATTTGTTGATTGCACAAACATAGGGCACATTTGTGCAACAAACACAGGGCTTGTTTGGAATCCTGTCCAGATATTATTTTTATGGTACTACTTACCTCTATCTAGTCCGACTGCATACTCTTTCAAGAACAGAGCAGTGCTTAGGGATAAAATTGTTTTAAATCATAATTTTCAAATTATCACATCTTTATTTTGACCACCAACACCTACAACATAAAAGCCTACAA
>JALLPD010002461.1:0-10175 GCA_036940065.1 Cyclotella cf. meneghiniana
ATTACATGATAAAAGCATGAGGATCACCATAAGGCAATCCTCATTTCAAATTAGTAAAAATAGCTCATAATTAAAGTAAAATTCCATTCAACAGGAAAACACATTTTACTTCTTGTTTACTTCTTAAAATTCTCCTACTAACAAATGGCTTAGGTCATGTTGTTATCATGTAACTTTGGGTATTTCTTATGCCCTCTAAGTCTTTGCACAGAGCTTGGTAATCAGGTTGAAGTTCAAACCTGATTCTCTCTACCTGGTAAGACCAATCTAACCAATTTTTATTTAACCATCCAAGCTTGCCGTCAATGACAATTTATCAATTGTTCCAATCAGTTCATGTTGAGAACTGTATGGTTATTATTAGCTCCAATGAATGTGCTAGAGATGCACATGGAGACCCTGTGAGTTTGATGTCAAGTGCTTGTCTTGAGTAGGTCTTGACATTCCCAGGATCTTGTAGACATACACAGATTCTGGATACATCAGTATCCAGACTAATGATTGGTTGAGTTATTTTGAAGCCTTTTGCTGTTGCAGCTGTAAAAATTTTCCACAACTGCACTGCCCTGATTCTGTTGAGCTCTGACAGTTTCCCGACATTCATATTTCTGTTAAGAACAAATTTCTTTATGTGCAGTAAGACTGTTTTTTATTTGGGTGTTGTTGCATTGTTGTACAGTCAATTCTTATGATGACTGTTAACTAAATACTCCTGTCCTGAAGGTATATTGTCCTCTCAATATTGTATACCTTTTGTGGACTGTTATACTCTGTCTGTATGTAGTATTTATCTTACTCATCTTAAAAAGTTGAGGGAGACATGTGGTTTCTTCTAATCACTGAAGCTCAATTAAACAATTCCTCTTGGCTTGAAAACTTCATTAACATGTTTGTAACTGAGCTTTTAGTGTTTGCTAGTGTCCACTATTCTTTTGATATGGCTTGGAATATCTGTTATTTATTAATACTCCAGAGGAGAATTGCACTGGAGTGTTTAGCTTCATGCTTTAAGAGCATTGTAGCTCAAAGAGAGCACTTTTGCTGAAGCATTTAGCTTGTACATGCCTATTGTGTCCTGGATGTTGGGGCAACCCTGGTTTCTAGTTTTCAGCAGACTATGATAATCACTGGCAAAGTGATTTGAATCATTGACTTGTTATGTTATTTGTTTGAATAATTAGAAAAATTTTGGACTCTGTCGTGATATGGTCAAGACTGAGGTCGTATGCTGGCATGGCTCCCTTGAGTTAATGAACTCATTTTGTGTGATTTTGCCCCTCCTTTACTTTTAGGAAGCAGATAATCAAACATATGCCAAGACTTTGACACCTGCATGGTTGGGTAGAGAAAACATATGAATGTTCCTATTTTTGGAACATGAGGGATGCCTAGGAACAATGTCATTTTGGCTCCAATGTTACTGTAATGCACTTTGTAAGGGGTTTGGAACCTAACAAGGTTTGATTTTCAGTTGCTGTTTGATACCTTGCTTGTCTTGGGCTGCATTAGACATACATCTTTCTCGGCATTGGGAAAGTGGATACATTCTTGAGAAAATTATACTGGATACCAGTTTTTTCTAGGCATTTTTGTCTTTTTTGCATTTGAGTCAACATTTAATTCTAATCTGAAGTAAGCAACATATCCAAAAATCAGATTATTGATTTTTGAATGTTGGTTAAGGCATTTCTTCTCATTTTAAAAAATCTTACGAACAGAGAATTCAAAGCAATATTTGAATTTTTTTTTGGGCTATGATTCTTTATTATCTTGGGCCAGGGGAGGTTGAGTGCTCTTCTGAGCCTCCAAACTGCTCTTTTTATTCCTAACCTCTTTGTTGCAGAGCTCTTAGGCATTCAGGACAAAAGGGTAGCAGTGTGAGAAATGTTTTCGTCTTCTTAGGTCATTTCTCTATATTTATCACAAGAGTTTGTGAAGAATTTGAGAAGACATGCCTAATTTTTGCATGGATTTCAAGCAAATTGGATATGTATGAGATTTAGTCCAAAGGCCTTTCAAAATGATACTCCCCCAACTGGGAAGAGGTGTTTTATTAACCCTGGATGTGCCCCAATGCATTTAGTCAGGAGATTTGTGTCTCTGTGTTGGCTTAACACATGGACGGGACTTGGCAATATATCACAATCCTATACCCTTTGGTGGAGTTTTATTCATAGGCTCATTTTTTGATTGCAGGCTTGATGAATAGGGTCTAGTCCTGTTGAGAGTGATCTTGTTTTCCTTTTGCAATTTCAAAGGCTGTTCTTTAATTGCCTTGATCAAACAGGTTGTGTCATATCATGCTCCCATGTTGGTGGGGCTGATGTACGTTTTTACAAATAACTGGCTGTACCATGACTAAGGATTTGTATGTGATCCTCTTAAATTGATCTTGGGTAGCCTTTGCCCATTAAACAATCAGGTGTCTTTAAAGTACCTGACATTTTTTTGGACTTGATATTGAGTGCTGAGTGAGCCTATGCCTGAGCAAGGTTATTTTATACTCCCATTGCCACGTTAATTTTGTGTCTAGAATTTGCATGAAAAAGGCGTGAGTTGATTTGGAGCAGAATCTTATTTCAAGTACAGAAATTCAAATGATTGTGAAGTCATTTTCACATGACAAACACCACTCAGGGGTCCAAGTTCATCTTGCTTGCCATTTTGGGCTGTAGAAAGATTTTTGGGTCATTTAGGCTAGAAGTTACTCTTTCTATACCACATACACATGTTATTTATGTATCATAGTAATTGTGTTACTATGCATTGATAAGTATTATGTTATTATGGATTAAGGCTTCACAATTTAGCCAACTTGTGTTTTTGTCTTTTTAAAATGATGCTACACTTATTGCTAATGTGTGCCTGCTGTAATTCATTTTCATTTTTCTGCCCAAATGCACAAAAAACAAGAACCAAATCTCAAATTTGGTCACGATGTGGTTATGATTTAGCCAGGCCTTGCTTAAGGTCATGCCATAATTTTTTTGACCAAATTTTGTCAGATAAGTTAGAATGTTCTCAACAATGGGAATTTGTATATTGTTTTGGCAATTCACATGGTCCCGTTTATGGGATGTTGAAAAAATTTGGTTTGTTGGTCATATAGGAGTCAAAAAACAATGTGGTCAAAAAACGCCTGTCCAGACAGGGCCAACTTTTTACCAAATCAATTGTCTACTTGTACTTGACCAAAAAACATTTTTTTGATATCCCCCAAACGGGACCACATGAATTGCCAAAGTAATATAAGAATTCCCATTGTTTAGAGTGATGTACATGATCATGCCATAATTCTTATTGACCAACGTTTAGACAAAAAATGCTTGATTTGGGAGTTTGGTTCATTTGGTTTGGATTTGGTTTGGATTTAGCCAAACCAAATATCTGATTTTTGGGTGTTTGGGTGGAAAAATGAATTACGACAGGTATCCAATGCAAGAAGAAATCTCCAGGTGCATTATAAATTACCATTTCACACTTTCATGGCTAGAGTCCTCGTGGGACAGCCAGCCTAGTGTTTTATTTCAGAGCTATATCGAGCGATGGCATTGCATACCATGTGCTCTAAGTTATGTGTCACGTCTGCATGTATGTATCACTTTGAGGTCTTTTTTACTGGTGTACTCTTTGTGCTACCAAATTACTCTGCTAGATGGAGCAGATCATGCCTGTGTCAGCCGGGAAGATGGCCTCAGTGATGTGTCTGAGTACCTAGTGGCAGGGTGTCCTTGACACTTGGGATGTTAGGTATCTAAAGGATGCCTTCGATTATTTTGAGGATACCATCCTTTTTTGAAGTAGATATAAGTACTTCAGTTGAGGTAGATTCTTGATGCATGTCACTGGGGCTGTACCAGCTTCATGACAACTGATTGTGAACTACTACTATTCTGATCATGTAAGAACCTTCACTGAGTTCAAGACCTTACTGCATCTGATCTCATGCAATGGTACCAACTGCTACTTATTGTGTGAACTTGCAACTCGCTATGCATTCCTTGGATGTGTTCAAGATAAAGGGAGTGTATTTGTCATATTGATGTGATTTGTGTTAACCCATTTGATCTAGAAAATGGATCAAAAGGTGGCCAAGCTACTCTGAATATATGAGGGGGTATGTTGCCCAAGAAATAGCATTGTCTGAATGGCAATGAGGGTCGTGGCATGTTGCATAGAAAGAGGTGCCTAGGCACTTAGTCATTAAGACATGTGGACATTGCTATTTTTTTTTCACAAGGTCTGGCCAATGGGAATGTTGCCCATTCTCTAGGAAGAGGTGCCTAGGGGTATGTTGTGTTGAAAATTTCACTAGCATTAGTCATTTTGACTTGATGGCTTTGTGTCAGACTGACATCAGACCGACCCATCTACAAGCCAGCCTAATTGAGAACTGACCTATCATGAGTGGACTGATAAGTTTTACTCATGTCAGTATGTAAAAGTCATTTGTGGTACATTCCAATTATGATGCATCACAGTGAGCATGTACCCAGTCTATGTATCCTGCACTCAGCAGAAAACAGCTGGTGGGATGCTATGGAGGACCCATTTGGGAAATGCTGTTGAGGCTGATGGATAGTGATGTGGAGAAGCATATGAACTTGCTTGCATTGTAGAGCTCACATCTTGAGAGCCCTATAATCTCTGAATTGTTTAATCTGATGATGCTTACAGTATAATGAATGCCCTTGTTGATGCTGCCACATCCAAGTTGGGACATGGCCAGAATGTCCTCTGGACATCCCTCTCTTCTTGTCCCTTTGCTTGCTCTAGTTGCAGTCACTAGTTGATTGTTGTGCACCCCCTCCTTGACTGGGAGGAGGCTGTATTTTGTCAAAATAGCACACAATTTTGTATCTTGCAACAATGACCCAAGTGATAGGCTTCCATTCAACTATGATTTGTGCTAGACTGTATGCACTTACCCATGATCTCAATCTTAATGCAACTGTGAGCCACATCACAACACGGACCCTCTCCCATCATCTCCGCTCAACTTCTCCACCATAACTTCTCTGATGATATTGTTAAATTAAGTGGTATATGCGGTATCCAAACATTTGGATGAGTCAACAACATATCAACCCCCTCTTGTTGCAATCAGTTTCACCACCATCCAACCCTGCCTCTTCCTCCTCCTCCTCCTCCATAGAAGCTGCCTCAGATCCCCTGAATGAAGACCCTCATGCTGTAGCCAATGAAATGATATCCTTAGCTTGGCTGAATCCATGGCATCTTATCTAACAAGAGAGAACATAAGATTTTGAATTATTCCATGGACTCTGGAATATTTGCATTTGCTTCCTACGTCTCTGACTAATCCTTGGCTTTAGCGGGGGCGGAGACAATGCTTGGAGTGTTATTTTAAGTATTGGGGAAACTGATGATAAGGTACTGAGGTCAGTGAACTGAGTACCAATGCAGGTTTTCAAGAAATTGTGAAGGAGGCAACTGGAGGAAGGGTAGACAAGGAGTTCAGTTAAGAGAAGGAGAGGAAAGCAAATGGAGAAGCGGATAAACATTGTGGATTTGGATAACACTGCTGCAATGTCAGGTTGAGTGAGGACAAGGAGAGGGAGATGGAGAGGGCTGCTTGTTTGGAGCATAGGGGGATAGGAGAGGAGAAGACGAGACCACTCTGGAAACAGGTTGTCTTCTTTTGGAGGAGAGCTTATTAATGCTTTTACACAGTCATTCATGCTTGGACACAGTGAAGACAATCCTCCAAGCAGTAAGTAGTTTCTCGAAGTGAACATTCTGATGGGTTCTCTGTCCTGTTGTGGGTCTTTTTTTAAAGTGCACCTGGAAAGTTCAGTCAAGTCATTGTGATGAATGAACTTCTACTAATCATGATCACTTAGTAAAAGAATTTCTTCAAAATATTCTCTGCACATGAAATAAGACATTCTATTACTCATAGTTACCTATCCTTTCCGCCTAGACAATCTCCAAGAATCCTTTGGATTAAATCGGTCGAACAATGGCTCAATCTTCTCCATGCGCTTTGCCTTGGTCATCTTGTTTGGATCGGCCTTTTTATAGAATGAAGGTGCTAGTTCAATCAACCATTTTGCATCGATCACCATGATGTTCCTCATATACTCCTTGGTTGTTAAGACTAATTCATGATAGATGACCCACTCAGGATTTTTATTGAATACAGCTGATGATGGATGGATATATACTGGGTTTTGGTCAACAAGCGTCAAGTATCCCTCCTGTGGATGCTTCTTCGCAGCATTGGTGAAAAATCCAGCAGTAATTGCCATGCATATTTTCTTATAATTCTTTCCAGAGCTCAAAATGTCGAGTTTGTACCTGTCCATGATAGTTACGAGCTGCTTTCGAACATCTTGTGCGCGCCTCATACTTCGCGCTTGGATGAAGTTCTCGAAACACCAAGGGTTACTGAATCTTGATGCCTCCCATCCTTTGTAAACGGCAAGAAGTGTCAAGTGGTCTCCTTCTGCCTGATGAAATTTTGCCTTCTTCATATCTGCTTGGCCTTGTTTGTCCCGTGGACGATAGAAGGGATTCTCAACACTCAACAGAGATGTGATGGTCAGAATTTCATCTGAACAGCCCAAGTCGACCGAAAGCAATAGCATTTTGGAGAGGTTAGGTTCAAGAGGGAACTCAGCCATTTTACGTCCAAGCCGTGTCAAGAGGCCTTCATTGTCTAGAGCACCAAGAGCATGCAAGCTCTCCATCGCACCGACTAACGTGGCCACAGGGGGAGGGTCCATAAAATCAAAGCCCAGGAGATCGTTGATACCCATAGCTTTTAGCTGCAAGACAACGTTGCCTAAGTTGGTCCTTTGAATCTCTGGAATGTTAGTTGGGAGCATTTCATTTTTGTATGCCATTTCGGTATAAAGACGATAGCATTTGCCTGGACCTGTCCTGCCTGCACGACCAGCCCTCTGCCGTGCACTGGCTTGCGATATGGGAGTGACAACCAAACTATCCATGCCCAACTTCGCGTTGAATGCCTTCTGCTTTGAAAAACCAGGGTCAACAACATAATAAATTCCATCTATTGTCAACGAAGCCTCGGCAATGTTGGTGGCTACGACACACTTTCTTGTTCCAGGAGGTGCAGGCTCAAAGATGCGAGACTGCATCTCTGATGGGAGCGATGAATAAACAGGCAGGATAATCAACTCCGGCGCCAAATCCCCAAGTGCCTGCATACGGCTGTACAAAGTTTCACATGCTGTATCAATTTCTTCTTGTCCAGTTAAGAAAAGAAGAATATCTCCCGCTGGTTCTGAAAGATGAATTTGCATTATTGTAATGAGCGCTGCATCGAGGTAATCACTTTCAGGCTATAGAATATAGGAACAATATAAATGTGAGAGGTGAGCACAAACAAACGTTCCATTGAATCTGTGCAAAGCATTCAATTGCGCTTACTTCTTTCGTATAAAGAATTTCGACTGGATATGTTCTTCCTGGAATGGTGAAGATGGGGCATTCAAAGAAGTATGTCGAGAACTTTTCGGCGTCAAGAGTGGCTGATGTAACTATGAGCTTCAAATCCGGTCTCCTCCTACAAAGATCCTTCAATAATCCAAAGAGCACATCGGTGTGAATAGTTCGCTCGTGTGCTTCATCCAACATTAATGCAGCATACCTCTTCAAATCGTTGTCGGCGAGATATTCCCTCATTAGCATTCCATCTGTCATGTACTTTATGATCGTTTCCTTAGAGGTGACATCCTCGAAACGAATAGTGTAGCCTACCTGTTCACCTAGGGTGCAGCCGAATTCTTCTGCAACACGTTTCGCTACAGACACGGCCGCCACACGCCTAGGCTGAGTACACCCAATCATTCCATTGGATGTCACACCTAGTTCATGCATGTACTGCGTCATTTGAGTTGTCTTTCCCGATCCAGTTTCTCCAATAACGACCAGTACTTGATTCTCTGACATTGCACGCAGCAGCTCCTGCTTTAATCGATAAACTGGCAAACTCTCCCTCTGCTCTTTTATGGACTTGTTCGAAATTATACCATACGATAACGTCTTACTCTCCGCCTTTTGCTTCCATTCCGGGGCACCATCAAACGCGCTCATGTTAATACTCCTCAGCTCTTGGGCAAAATGCCTTTCCCCCGCTTCTGGAAGAGGATCTTCCCAAGGCCTATTCAAATCTTTCGGAATCGAATCAACTAATTGATTGGCTTGGGCTTGACGGAGCTCCCGACGTTCTTTCGCCAAGGTCCCCTGCTGCATGGCCGCACGTTGTAGTGATCCATCGGGATTCTTCACGATTCGAATAGGTTCAAGGTCACGCCCCGAGCGACGAGTCTGCCCCCTCAAAAAGGCCGGTTCGAAATCAGCCAATTCAACCTCAGTTTGTTCTTCGGTTGTTTCTTGCGCGAGCATACCCAATCCTCCCTCGGTATCAAAGGTGGGGTATTGTTCTACGGGCAGCACTCCTGATCGAATCAATTGCTGTGCTTCAAACAATTCATGCTCCGTTAATTGCTTGGCACGTCGGACGCCACCCGAGTCAGACGCCGCCGTGTGATGCTGGTTCATACGTTTCCTCGCCTCTGGAGGAAGATACGTAGAATCCACCCCCTGCAGCTGCATCTGACGCTGTGTGATATTCTCCGCCTCCTCCTCCTCCTGGCGGCGTTTCAAAGCTGCAACGTCCAATCCGGGATGGATCACCGCCGCAGAAGCCGATGCTGCATTGGTACCGGTCGTGTGATTATTCGTGACACCTGCGCCTCCTACAGCGGCCGATCGGTGAGGCATCAAGTCTTTTCCGGTAGATTGGTCTGCATCCTTTAAACTGAGCACCAATCCTCCCTCTCCTGCACCACCAGCCATACCTCTCTTCCCAATCGAAATCAGCTTGACAAACACCATTTGACCCTGGCGAAATCCCGCATCTTTTGGTTTGTCTATGCGGCTTTTGGAAATGTTTTGAAGATTAACGATTCCGGTGGCTTTTTCATTTTTGTAAAGGAGAAATTCGACCACTATTCCAAAATCAAGTATCCTTTGAATTGTCCCACGATAGATTTTATAAAGTTGAAGAGGAGTCTCTGTTTTTTTTTCCACTGGTTGATGTTGATTCTGAGAAGTCATCCATGCAGGCAAATTTGATTGAGAGCGTTGACTCGTCTCTCTTGGTTCCTTTTTGGTGTTTTCTTCTTCTTGCTGATGTTGTTGTTGTGTCATCCAAGCTGGCAAGTTAGATTTCGATCGTTTGCCTGAATCCACCACAGCATCGGCTGCGCCATCCTTTCCCTCATCATCCCATTGTCTCTTCTTCCTAGCTCGTTGATGCACATCGAACTGCTGCTCTTGACTCTTAAGATGTTCGTAGAAACCTTCCTCTAGGGGGACGGAGCCCGTCAAATTCCTCCCCGCCAAGCCGGGGAACTGATCGATCATCTCTCGACGACGATCGGACGGCGCAATAGAAGACATGACAACGTGCGGTTGCCCTTGCCCCTCCTGACCATGCAGTGACGGCTGAAGTTGATTCTGCTTGTTCCTCTTCTCTTCCATCTTGGCCACCGTTTTTTCCACCCGCGGGCTCATTTCGCACACAATCCGCAAGATCCGCGAAGCGAACAAACCGCTGACGGCATCACCCGAGATTCCATTCGAGATCAAATCGTTACGAAAGGAGGATACAACGGCATCATTCCTTTCAATTGTCGATGCCAAAACGCTCACACTGCCCACGCCGCCGCAGCCGCCGATGGCCGCATCATCTTTGCAGAACGACTTGATCCGCCGTTCGGCCAAATTAATCACGAATTCGGCAACGGTCCTATCAGATAGGTCGAGGTGATTGCGGAATTCCGAGGCGATGCGTGAGATGAGGTTGAGGGCTTGGAGGCGTTGGACTGGGGTTAGTTCGGCTTTGGCTTTTTCTTTGGCCATGATTGTTTTGAGTCTTATGTGTTGCCTCCTATCATCAATACAATACCGAAAGGCTACCGGTAGGCTACCGTAGGCAGCGGCTGCGTGAAATCGGGCATACGGATCTGTACGTATCTACAAATACGGTAGTGTCGACTTTCTAGGTAGGGTAGTGTACCTACCGTATATCACGGATTTTAAGACCCCACGGATTATAAGATACTATGTTTTGCTGATTTTGTTGACATTTGTGTTTTTCACCTTGTAAAACTCTCACG
>JALLPD010002462.1:0-10166 GCA_036940065.1 Cyclotella cf. meneghiniana
TATTTAATTGTAGCATCAATTAATTAATTTCAACTTTATGTTACACATTATGCTATATTGCAGTTTCCCCCAGCGTCAATATCAATAGAGGATAAATCACAAGCGATTGAATTTCATGCTCTAGTGTTCTCTTTCTTGCTTGCTTTTTGACATAATACCTCACATCACAGTAACAGTGGTCATTTCCAGAAATCTCTACATGTAGTAGCATTTCGATTCATTATACAGGTGGATCTGCTTCATGTGCTGGAAGATGGCGCTAGCGATCAGCACTAGATGACTGAAAGTGATGGACAGTCCATTCATAGGGACGACGGAGCGTCCCATCCTGATACTTGCAGCACTTAGATGCCGAGAGAGAGTCAAGTAAAAAGAACCAGGACTTCGGTGCAAAATCTGTCATGTTGACAAGCCACATGAGTGTTGACATTGAGCGACCAGCAAGAAAATGGTTCAAGAAATGACACCTATGTAAACATCTCATCTTTGACATTCCAATCATTACTACTTTGATAATGGTAGTGGTGGTAGTGTGAATAGTGTTGGACCACAGTGGTCTTTTCATTCCTTTTCTAGTTCCTCATTGTCCATCAAGCGCTGTCACTTTTGTAATAGAAGGAGGGACATAATCGCCTGCCCTTTTGAAAGAATTGCGATACAACGATTGTCAAAGCTGTGTTTTGACATAATCAGTGTATCTGATGGGACTTCAATACATTCAATGTGGTAGATACTCTTGGTACAAAACACAGGATAATATTTTACAATCACTCTCAAGTTTCATGTGTTGACAACAGCTCATGTCATCCCATATGTTAAATAGACAATTGAACACCACTGCTGATCAACACAACAATGACAAATCAGTCTGTTTGTCTGTTTACTTTGATTAGTAGATTTCATTTGGTTGACTGGGAACTATCTGTTAAAAATTGACTCATAGCACTCTCATGGGGTCTGCAAACTGTCCTGGACCTTAATGCTGGGATTGAATGATCCCATGGGAAAGAATTATCTGTTAAAAGTTAACAAAATTGTTATGTTCATTGAATTTTAAGTTTATCTATTGATGTTTTAAAAAATAGTGGAATAACATGACAAATGGCATAGGATAATGTTAAGACATCTTGGACAAGAAGAGCAACAAGGTAAGCATGTCAAGAGGGAGATGGAGGTGGAGGCAGAGGGAAAGAAATAGTTGTTGTAGCTGAAGGATTTTCCGGCTTGATTTCTTTGTGGAAACAACATCATGATCCTTTTGATCCTAGTAGCTTTTTCCTGGGATGGTGAAGGCAGATGAAGAAAAATATTTTTTATGACTTGAATCAATAAAAAAATGAAGCACCACAATGCTATGATGAAGCAGATATGTTACATTTTCACAAAACAAAACTCTGTAGAATTTGACACAGATTTGGTATATTTACCTTGATGATACAGTGAGATTATGTGTAGATTTCTACCTGTTGTGGCATGAAACCTCAGCAGGTGTGTCAGATTCTATGTTGGCTCTGGATCTTTTCATCACCTTCAACATGTGAGATCTTCAAGTCTTGCTATTTGTAAGGTTCTTGCTTTTATTAGGAGATGTCCAGTATTTCCTGAAAAATTAAGGGTATCTTTAATTCTACCTTATTATAATACTGTAGAGAAGACAATTGGCCTATGTCACTTCCCACCAAAAATGGAGAATCAGAGTGTAGCATGTGATAAAATCCCTTCATATAAAGGAGAAATGGAAGGCATTTTATGGAGGAAGAAACTTGCTTTAATGCCATCGACACCTGTCTGATGGCAGGGTGAATGTTACCATAGAGTCTATTGGACATTGAACAAACAAGAATTTCATGTTTTGTCTGTGACAACAAAGCTGTTTTCAAGTGTAAGAATTTTTATTTGAAGAGATGACTATGAATAAATTATTAATTTCATGTCTAGGATTCTGCACATTAAAAATACGGTGGTACAGGTTGAACCAAGAGCATCCTGCATCAGATTGTTGTGGTCTGTTTTGACTACAATTGTCTGGCCCTGTATCATCCCTTTGAACTCCTTTAGTGTTTCCACTATGGCCGGAAGTTTGGTTTTGGTCATGCTGCATTTATGCTGACAAACAGAACATTTTCTGCTGAAGAATGCAATAGGCCTATTGTTTTGAGTAATGCTGGCTCCAAGTTGTCTATTAAAACCAACAATATAAATCTTGAAGTCTTTTGAATAGTCAGGTAGACCAAGGACACATCTTTTGCAATAGTGGCCTTCATGTCATCAACAGCTTTTTGATGTACTGTGGTCCAATGCAAGTGTTTTTTCTTTACCTTTTGGATTTGGACTGTTTAGTATGACTGCACTCACTGACAGGGCATATGAGTGGGACAAGCATTTTGCTGTATTATGCCCAAAGATCTCTATGATATTGGACCATGCCAAGAAATCTACGAAGGTCTTTGAAATTTCTGGGCAGTGATACTACAAGTATTGACTGCACATCCTTGAGTTGTGGTTTTATACAATCTTGTGAAAAGATGTACCTAAGATTTTCTGTTTCAAGGACACAGAAGTTTGATTTGCAAGCATTTACTTTTACTTTTATATTTGATCCTGTAGAGAACCAATTCTAATTTAGCAAGATGGCCTTCCAGGGTCTCCTTGGTGATGCATAGTAGATCATCAATGTAAGCTCTGATGAACTCCAGGGTGGCCATAAGTTTGGTCACTTTTGCTTATAAATTTCAGGAGAGCCTACAGCTCCCATTGGTAATCTGAGGTACAAGTAGTTGCCCCATTTGAAAATATTGGTGCAGATTTTGGATGCATCTGGATCCCATCTAATGGTGTATTAGCCAATGTTGAGATCAAGGGTGGTGGCAAAAGTGACACTTCAAACTGATTTTTTGCAAAGGAAACGGTTTTCTTATTTATCATTTATTTACCTCCTTGAAATGACCTAGAAAGCATACAGTTTGATTCATTTAATTACTATAAATTATGGTTAAGTCCATTCAGAGGCTGCCACTCTAGCACCCCTAGTTTGCATGGTCTATTTAAATATTTCATGGGAGTTTTCTTATGTGATTGAGGAACCAAGTGAGACCTTTCATGGTATGGTTTGGCACCATCCTTTAGTTCTAAGGAGACAGGCTCTGTGTTCCAGTCACCCAGGGTATCATTGAAGAGGTTCTCATATTTTTGAAGGACTTCCAACAAATTCATTTGTTTGTGTTGGCTGAGGTGAGAGCAGTTGGTGTCAACAACTGCCTGGAGGTCTGTCTTCTGGTTGACAGACTGTAAATGTCTTTCATTGACAAAATGATCCCATCAATGGTAATTTCCTTTGTTTGAAAATCCAGAATGACGCCAATCTGTCTCAGTGATTTTACACCTCAGATTAGGTCAAATGCTGGCTTAGTCACTTTTTTCCATCATGCTTGACAACATCAGGCTCAACTCTCTATTCCTTGCTGTTGGAGTATTCCATGAATTTGATTGTTACTTTGTCTCTTCCTTTGGTGTATAGCAATCATTTGACATATGACAAGACTTTGGCTCTTGCCTAGTCAAGTAGGGAACATGCTTGGTGGATCCTTTCTCATGAAATATGAGGTCACCATCAGAAACTGTATCTATCAGTACTCTCAAGAAGTTGTTTTTGCAAATCCTTGAAATGTTTGAGTTTTGTCAAGGACTGACTTCTGGTTGCTGTGTTTTGCACAGTTACCACAGCAATTACTTAGTACATGGGTGGCCTTGGTACATGCATTTCAGATGCATCCAAATCTGATGAAATTATCAAATCTGAGTCTGTATGCATGTCAGAATTGGCTGACAAAATTGAGTTTTCTTTAAGCTTTTTAAAGTTACGTGTACAAGGTATCTCAAACTTTTATTATTTTTAAATTTGATTTAGTTGAAAATCCATGGACTTGGTAATTTTAATCAGAATGGGTGCAGTCTAAATTGACATATTTCTTTAAGTTCAAATTTCTTACAATTGTTTACTATTCCCAATTACTACCACACCCATCACTTCAGGAAGAGTCAGAATCACTGTCACTTTCTTCCTGGCACTGATATTTTTTGCCCTTTTGTCAGTTTTTGTGAGACACTTTTTAAGTTTCTCCATGCAAGCCATGATCAGTGCATAGGCCTTCTTTTACTTATTATCCTCACAGGAGTTTTGCTTAGACTGTCCAAATGAACCCCATATAGGAATATTGTTCTACTTGTACAGACAACCCTCCACAGTGTTGTTCGTGGTGTGTACACCCACATACTATTTGCAATTTTTGATGATTCACAGGTGGTCTGCATGCACATGCTTGACCTGGGATTCCAAATGCCTGGTGCAACTTTCTTAGAGGGATAGTGTGGGCCTTGGTTTTTACCAGGCTTCACAGCCAAGTGCTCCTCATCCACTGAATGCATGATCTTGATGCACTCTAGCACCAGAAAGAGAGGCGTAACCCCATTGGGGTAAAATTTCTTGAGAGAGTGGTACTCGTCCTACCACTTCAACAAACACATGCACAGGATGATGCAAGCATGTTCTGCATCTGAGTAGACCTTCCGGGTGTGAGTCCCAGTGCTTGGTCAGTAGAACACACAGGGGAGGCCCTCAATGTAAGCATTCAACTGGAGCACAAGCTGTACAAACTGATGCGCATGCACCTTGTTGGGCTTCTTGAGGCAATTTGAGATATAAAACCTTAAATTTTCTCCTCTGTAATGCAAGAAATACAACTGAAGGTGGGGCAGCTAGCTTGATCAGAACAAATCCATGGTTTTGCCTGGCAGCTTCTTTTGCTTAGTTGGAAATCTCAGTGTGGTGTCATGTTGGCAAGACCCCCCAAATGACATGTCATCCCGACACGTGCCATCATGTTGGCAAAAACTCAAAAATGTCGGCCCAACATTCCACCAAAAAATGCTGTCCCAACCTGAAACAACATGTGGGCAAGACTGTTGGCTGATTCTTTTGGACATAAGAAAAAACAACAAAGCTTTGCAGAAAATCATGCCGTAATGGTGCGATTTGGTGCGGGAAAGACATGAAAAAAATATTGTATGCATTAATTCACACATACTTACCATCATTATCTTTAAAAACGACGATTATCTCCATCGGAGTAATGGCCCCATGAGTCATTGATATAGCTCGGCAGTTGTGCGCTGACTCACCAGCCGACGCATGATCCAGCCCTGAATCCAGTCGCGGCATCGGCGACATTGATGTCGGCCAATTTTTAGCCAACAATGTCAGCATCATGGTGACATGTGCTGACATGTCATTGACATTTCCAATTAAGTTCTTTTGTTCAACTCTATTGTTGTTGTACAGTGATAAGTCCATCTGCTCCTTGACAATGATGATCCTGGGCTGATGAGCCTCCTCAGTGAGAAGGTTGGCATAGGTTGAAAAACTGCTTGGTCTGAGTTGGTCATTTTTTTCTTGAGGTTGGATACCTCAGCCTTCAGCAAGAGTGGCTCGGAAGTCATTTTCTTTGAATCAACATTCTTCGGGGTGCCTTTGGTAAGTTCAGTTTGAGCAGACTTACACTGTTGTTTTCTCAAGCAACTCTGCGACATCATTGTAAGCAGGAGTCAGCCCCATGTTTTGGCACATCTTATACCTTGCTTACATGCAATAAAAATTGCTTGTTAATACTGTGTCTGGACCAAACTGTGACTTGGGTTTCTGACACATTTACAAGGGTGAACTTGTGTGACTCGAGTTTCTTGTCCAGTGCTTCTTGGACTAAGTCCTGCTCCAGCATGTAATGGATGGGGGCTTTCTCAACACCCAATCCAAGTGTGGCTTCAGTCCATGGGTGCAGTCTTCTCAGAGGACATTCACAAAATGGCTGCACCAAGACTTTGACCTTGGAATAGAGCCATAGGAGCTTCATGGAGGCTCTTTTTCGAAAGAAATATATTTTGCACAAGTCTTGTTGGTGGTGCTACTGCTACTTATTGGTGACAGAAGGTGGTTCAACAGGTGACAACTGGATGCTGACACCATAACAGCATGAAGGCAGGCACAACAACAACATACTGACCATATTGAAGACCGACCGACAATGGACAGAACATCACTGGACAGATGGTCAAGAAAGTCACTTGATAGGCTATCAATTAATAGTGACCTAAGCCATAAGTATTTACAGAAAGACAATTAAAATAAAGGCAGATGAAGAATAATTGGGGATAATTTTTATGACTTGAATCAATAAAAAATGAAGAACCACAATGCCTGATGATCATTTTGGCAAAACAAAACTGTGTAGAATTCGACACAGATTTGGTATATTTACCCTAATGACAGTGAGATTCTATGTAGATTTTTACCTGTTGTGGTATGAAACCTCAGCAGGTGTGTCAGATTCTATTTAGGATCTTGATCTTTGCATCACCTTCAACACATGAGATCTTCAAGTCTTGCTATTTGTAAGGTTCGTGCTTTTATTGGGAGATGTCCAGTATTTCCTGAAAAATTAAGGGTATCTTTAATTCTACCCTATAATACTATTGTAGAGTAGATAATTATCCTATGCTACACACACAATTATTTTCAAGGATCACTCTCAACCAATGGTATTGCAGACAATTAAACACTGGCTTTGGCCAGAACCAATTTGTGGTTTGAAGACTACTTGTTTTCAAGTCAACAATCTAGGTCTCAGTTAACAATCTAGTTATCACTCAAAACACAATTGAACCACATCTAATTTTATAATTCAATATTCTAGCCTAGTCAGTCAATGGACAGTCTTGCTTGAGTCTTGCATTTTAGTCCTGCTTCAGTCTTGGTACCAAATGTTTTTTATTTACTACCCCCATTTACTTGTCAAGTAAATTTTGATCTCAAAAAGCCTCCTGATTTAAGCTTGTTCCAGAATTTTAGCATATTCATCATGCCCTACATAAGTGGCTCATGGCAATTAAATACCACTGATGTCACATTCTTTATGAAGATGCCAAGCATCATTGGGGTCCTCAGAGATGTGTTTTACAACCTGCAAGCATCCATGTGACAAGTACGACTTTGGACACTCCAACTATTTACAATATCTACAGACCCTGAGTTGTCCACCTCCAACAATATGTACAATTCAACATCAAGTTCTATTGACTCCTACAAACAGTACATATACAAGATATCTTGTGTAACCATTAACCCTGCTGCAATTTCAGTCTCAGTCTCAGAAAATGTTGCAAACTTCTTTGTGACACTGTAGATGAAAATTGGTCTGCCATTCATGAATACCCTCTCAGTAGAAACACTTCTGCAATTGTCAGAGTTTGTAGCAAAGCCTAAGTCTGATTGATCATGAACCTTGAATTTGTAGCCAACACTCCACTTTTTCTTTGGCAATAAAAACAGACCTCTATTATCTGTGGATGCTATGTATTTCATAAGCATTATCAGTGCTTGGACATAAGCCTCCCTAGGTGCATTCATCTGCCTACTTGTCTGTGCACCACACTGATATATCAGGATATGACCACAGCATCACGCACCTGCAGGTTGCAACTGCAGACAAGTCATCTTTCATTCAGCGTCATTCATGGTTCCATCACCATCTCCTTTTATGAGTACTTGCCCTGCAACAATGGAAGCCAAGATGCAGGTCCATCCTTGGGTCCATACTCCTCCCAGAGTTTCCATACTAGCACAGGCTGTGTGAACTTGATGGGGCCCAAACTGGAGCTGTTGTGATGCATGGTTATCTTGCTACCTACACATTCCTTGAGGGCCCTTTCATGTTTGCAAGTAAATGCTGTCTCTAGTTTCTGTTGTGCTTTTTCTACCTCTCATGTGGTCCCAGTATCATGACATCATCAACCCATGCACAAGAGCAATCAAAGTGTTATCTTCCCAAGAAAAATACGTACACGGATCAGCCGTTGACTGAACTACACCATATTTGTGACATGCTTCTTGATAAGTATGTTGCTTGTTTGGGTCAGAGCAATGGTTCATTCATTTTCAATACCACTTGTCAGGTGGCCATTCTTTGAATCCATCAGGAACTCTAATATATAGTTCCTCACCATTCTCACAATTTCCTTGAAGGAAAGCTCCTTCAACATCCATGATGACTGCAACCCAAGAGAGATTAATGCACAACAGTGTCAGGATAAGATGCACGTGATGGGGTTGGTCACTGGTATACCAATGTAGTCTGACACGTAATGACTGTCATCTACCCTTTTTAATATTACCCCCTTCTGCATCATCTGTTTTACCACTGTGCAAAATCCCTTGACATTGCTTACACTCTTTTGCCGGGTACTCACAGACTTTCCGACAATTCTTGCACTTTCCATGAAATTTACTCCCACTTACTAAAGAAAAGAGATAAAGATTTCCTTCTCATTTGCACAACTTTTGGTCCCACTCTGAGTGAGTTGCTGAATCTCCAATACATCATTACTCAGCCTGTCAACATCAAGGCTGCCTGACTTGAGCTTGTCAAGTATCAGTGGCATGTATGAAGCCTCCTGCTCTTGCACACCATGAGCATGTATAATTCATGTTCAGTTTTCATAAACTCATACTTATTCATCAATCTGATCACATTGTTATGATATCCCCGTGCCCCTTTCAGTCAATGTTGATCTAACTCCACCTCCATTTCAATTACAACACTAGCATCAATGGGCTTATTGGCCTTCTTGGCCTTCTTGGCGTTCTCAATGAACTACCATTCTAATCAATTGGGATAGTCATCATTTTTGTCTTGTTCAGAAGTGCCAAGGAATTGCTCTTCCACAGACCTAGCACACTGATTGACACTATTTCTCATTGAATTTATAAAGGTCAATCAGACCTGATTCCCCACCTTTGTGATATCTAATGTCTCAAAATCTGACAGAGTTGGACAGTTCTTCATCAAAATGGGATCCAATGTGTCACCAATGCCAACACACTTGACGTATGCTTTGATCTTGCTGATGTACACTTTGAAACTCTTAACCTTTCCCTGATTCTTGCTTAGGCATTTATTGGACATTCTTGTGTAAAATTCTCAGTAGACACTTTGCTTTGTGACTTCCTTGAGGTCCTTCTTTGGATGTCTCTTTGCTTTCAAGCCAACAAACTAGGTCTTAATTAGGAAAATAATTTACACTCAACTTGTGGTTGAACCACATCAAATATTATCATCTAACATTCTAGCCTAGTCAGTCAACAGAGAGTCTTGTTTGAGTCTTGCAGTTTAGTCCTGCTTCAGTCTTGGCACCAAATGTTATTCTTTACTACCCCTGTTATGAGTCGAGTGAATTTTACCTTCAAACATAATTAATATTACATCCACAACTCTCCATTATCCATTGTCAAGGAAGTTGTGAGAATGATCTATTGCTTGTGTCAAACATAATTGATATTTTTGACTTGTTGGACAGTTTGAACAAATTAAATCTACTTGTTTCTCAGCAAGTTGTTACAAACTATGGACATACCATCTCATCTTTGTGTTTAAGCACTTTTGTCCAGAAAGGGTTACAATCATACATAGGAATAGTTTGTCATGTACATAGTTATGTATGGATCAAATTGTATTCTAACCCATATATAACTAACTTTCTTTGCTCGACCAATTCAATGATTGTGACAAACTATGAGATCTATTCCATGGTAGCATCCTGTAAAAGACCTTCAACATGCCCTCTCTGCCTTCAGCTTGGTTTTGTGCCCTCTAGTCTTCCTGGCCCCTAAGGGTTCTTTGCATCTGTAATATGCAGTTCGCTGTTTGGAGCTTTTTTGATGCCATACTGGATATGGTAGCTGACCCATTTATTTTATAGCTTTCTTCAATAGGGTCCCATATAAACATTCATTCTGTATACTAAAAAATCTAAGGGTTCACTACGATCTGTAAACGGGAGTATGCGCCTGGTATATCTTATATACCTGGCACATACCAGCAGAGTCATCGGCGGTCATTAGCACTTTTTGGCTGGAGTACCTGTGGTATATGTCATATACCACGCAAACATCAGTTAAAGTCCCATCTGAAAAATTCCCCATCTGCATGTAAATTGGGCCGTTCGTGGTGATGTATGCCAGACATATGCCAGGATTTGCCGGTTACGTAGGAATCTGTTGATTTTTGTACCAAGACGTATGCCCCGCATATGCCAGGTTTTTTGCAGTCAATATAGCC
>JALLPD010002463.1:0-10174 GCA_036940065.1 Cyclotella cf. meneghiniana
GTTTGATTATTTGATAACTCACATTTTTACTAACAACAGTGATTTTCAAGCTAAACTAGATTACTATAAATCCTACATGCAATTGTTAGTAAGCCATTTTCTTTTTATTAACAGCATGCTAAGAATTCGTTTGCAGCATTAACTGTCTAAACTTCATCACTTAGCCATACTAATCCAGTCAAATACAAGAGATTGATAAGAACTTGCCCACTTCTCCCCTCCCATTTTCTTGAGATTGCTCTTGTTCAATCCAAGGGGATTCAGACACTGTCATGCAACTACACTTCTCTCACAAGCAAACCATCAAAGCATTGCAAACATGTGAGAATAGAAAGACATTGAAAATGCCTAAGTTCATTGAATTGTTGGTAATTTTACTTATGATAATTGAATAACACTTTATATGCTGTCCTTGGTGACCCAACCTCTTCCTCATGTGCCCAACTGAAGGCCTGTCACTGAGTCTGCTTTTTTATTTGTTTCATAACATGGTGCAATAAAAGCTTGCATATGCTTTTTGCACCATTTGATTTATCAAAATATAAGGGCCATCAGAAGGAGGCACAAGAAGGGCTTAAAGATTAAATGTCAAGCAAAGAAGCCCTAAGCACTCAAGGAACAAACCTTAGAAAAATTGAAAGATAGATGTAGATGAATGTATGGATGTGGTTTGGTGGTTTTTTGGACTTTATTGTTTTGAGCTAAGAATACTATTAATTTTTACAGAAATGAAACAGTTAAAGGACATGTGATTATATTCACCATGCTTTCAACTAGCTTGCAAGATGTGAGCGGAACATGGACTATGTGGAGACATTTTCAAGATGTGTGTTCACATTGCATACTAGGATTATTCAAGTTGCATACTTGGAATTTTAAGATCAACAACATTCAAATGGTCTGCCATTGTCCCTCATTGTTTCAAACATGTTCCAAGTGGAAGTTATTTTTTAATTCATGCATCCACATGCATTGCTGTTCATTTGTGCAGGTGAGATAGAGACCTAGAGGTCCCATTTCTACATGTAAATGCAATCAAAGTGCCTTGTATATACTAATATTTGGGAAAAGTTCCCAAATGTGAAGTAATTCTCTCTATTTAGGACTGCTTATGTTACTTGAACACTTGGCAAGGAGGGTTCAACAAGGACAGAATGTCCTGTGTGACATGCAAATGCAGCAATAAAGGAACCTCGTTTGTGGAGGTAAAAAATTAAGCATATTGGCATGACAAGAAGGTTGGCAAACTGTTTGAGATAGTATGCATGGTGTGTTAGGCTTGATGCAGGAAGGTACACAAGTTTAGAGAGAAGGAGGGCATTGATGTTACTGTGTAATGGATAGATGACTGGAAGTTGATATACTTGTACCAAAAAATCTTATGATGTAATAAATCTAGTGCTGACCAAACTATGAACCATTCCAATTGAAGTAGAGTGCGAGCTTTGTAGTATTGGTTTGTTCTGAAATGTTTCTGCATTGAATCCTGACTGTGCCATTATAATGCACTTGCATAAGGACATATGATACTTCATCTTTGAGGTCAACACATACACATTGTCAAGACTGTGTGATGGCCACTGTGGGTAGAAGATGTCTAGAAATCCTTTTGTGTTTCTTGCAGGTCTGGAAGATGTTTCATGTCTTCACATGTTTTCTGACTTGGTATCTTATTCTATTTCAGTAGAAAATAGAATACAGGGTCTCCTCATGCATGATACCACAGAATGTAGAAGATAATGGTGATACCATTCAATAATGCAGACCTGTAAAGGCTCTCCTGCAATTATGACTGGATTGTTGTCATGAACAAGGACTTTGGTATCATCAAATATCTTTTATAATATGCATTTATCCTTGTTTGGGCTGATTCTCCTCAATGTAAGGTTTTAGAGAATGACTTATACATTGATCCTTGACAATTTCCTTAATCATTGGAGGGTTGATCTCACTCAATAGAAGAAACATATAATTAAGATCATATTTGCTGACAAAAATAAAGTCAAAGGCACTCATGTCCATGTAAACATCCAAAAATGACTCACCCCCATGGTGACAATCTTGTAGATTTGATGCAAGACTAGTATATACATATCACTCATGTAGATCAAGTCCAAATATATGCCCAAATCGGACACAATCCCACTGGTCATGGACTCCCATTTAGGAAGAAATTACGAACCTGTAACATATCCTTTTTACAAAGATCTAAATCTTTAAAAGATTTGATCCTGTCAAAACATAAAAGAACTGTGTAGAAACCTACACCTTCAATTGAGATCCTAAATGTGAAGTAATCCTCAATATGGAGTACTTCTTTTGTCAGTGTCAATAATCGTCAAGTAGAAAATGCTAACCTTTCTAAGTGTCACATTGAGTGTTTGTCTCAAAGTGATATAGCATGAAAAACATAGCACTACGTTAAGAGCTCCAATGACTTACAAATCAGAAAACATTCTGGTGACAAAAACAGGTGGACCTGGGTTCATTCAAGTATCAAACCAGGTGGAACTGGCTTCATTCAAGTATATTGGTACTGTGAGTTATTGTTACCATCCTAATAAATCAGTGTCATAATGCAGGTATAAAACAAGATTCAGCCATGGTATGGTCATTTATCGAAAAACCCCTTATTCAAAATGATGGTGGGTGTAAGGGGTCATCAAGAGACCAAGAAATTAGACCCTTTCCAAACTTGGACACTTCAGCATACTTCAAGGAAGTCAAGGTAAGTTGGTAATGCAGACAATTCTGATGAAGTAACTGTTTTTGTTTTGATGAGGAAATTATTTTAGTGACTTGATGCAGCAATCAAAATAGAGGAACAGTTTTTGGGATGGTATTTTTATGTGTTTCAAGCCAGCACTTTACTAATTTAGGGTTTGTTTAGTCATTAATAAACATTTATTTTCATCAATCACAACATAACATCAACAATAGCCTTATCTATAAAATTTATGACAGTATATTGTAGAAAATAAGATTAACAGCTGTGTCGTTCAAATTAGAAGTTTATATATTCTTACTTGTTTCATATAAGAAAGCTGTTTTTTCGCTCATGCAGGTGATGTATCGAGGTCTGACTTTGTGGACTGTGATGAGCATATCAAAAGTATTTAATGAAAGATCAAGATGTAGCTCCTCAGTATATGTTTGGGATATGGAGATGTGGCTAGTAAACATGGAACACTAGTGAGAAGATAAAGCTATAATATTGTCATTAATTCATTAATATTTACATAATTTATCGTAGCATCAAGTATGATAAATAATATTTTGTTATAATAATGACATATCTGGTGATTAATTTGTGTAAACTGAAAACTAACAAGTAAAAAATATTAAAATCCCAAAAAGTCTTTATCATGTTTTTCCATCAACGGACATATTTTTGTATTCATAATACTGTATGTAAAATTTATCAGAATATGTTGCAATGTAAGATGATATTACATAAAACATCAGATGGTTAACATGTGTTTTACATATCTTGTTTTGGAGCATGAAGCTGTAAACTTTTATGTTTGACCTTATTTTGCTGTTTCTGTATCTCACTGCATTGAATCTAGATGTGGCTTTTCTCATTCAAGTTATATGTAACTCACAGCTTAGAAAATTGGAACATAGTTATGGGTTGTCAGATGCTTACACTTTTATGGTTTCATGTTCTAACATTTGGCATGAAGAACAAAGACTTCATTCTGAAAATGTGTAATTCTCAGGTGTTTCAACCTAATACACTGCATTTTTGCATGTAAGGGTGCAATGTAGGTGTTTTCTGTGTGCAGTGATATCTAACAGGCAGGGCTATCTGAAATTTAAGGGTTGGCTTGTTTCTGACACTGATTATGTACACTCTTGTTTGGTTTCCTTTAATGTGAGGCATTGATTTTAGGAAGTCATGGCAGGCTCTCACATTGAAATAGCTTATGATGACTTCTTCCAGGATGATGCATAATGCTAAAAAGTCAATCATCCATTCTGCCATGATAACCCTCTAGAAGACATGACTGTTGGTGGAAACATTATCTGCAAACACATTTCTGGGATTTACTCTTGCAGGTAAATTTTATTCAATAAACATGAACATGTCATGGTTCACTGTCATGCATTCCTTATCCTACCTAGACACTGGGATTGATGGAATTTTTCTGGGGTTGGGGCGGGGGGATAATGGCAGGTCTGTCTATCTATGCCTTGGTGACTTTTATCACATTCTCTGATTCATCCGGTGTCAATGCCAAGGAAGAACGCCACTGGCTTCAATGAGTACTTTAGGCACTCACAGAAGGCATGGCACCATTGGATTGTTTTTTATTACGCTGGACAGATGCATTAACAGCATTGCAGACAACACCAATTATATTAGGCATGTCTAACAACATCTTTCTCTCCTTCATGTATTGGGCTGTTTATAAGACATTTACAGCACTTGAGGCACAAGATGAGGAGACCTTTCATGACAGCATTGTCTTCTTGAAAAAGAGTCATGTGTTGTGCTGTTTATAAGGTGCTTACAGACATGAGGCATAAGACGAGGAGGTCTTTCATGACAGTAATGTCTTCTTGAGCAAGATGACATGAGAAATTGTGTTTAGGAGAGTTATCAACACAATTGAGGTTTTGTTTTGTACAGGAAAAATCAACCCAATGTTGAAAGACAAAGGCTCTGAAGAACCATCACAGAAAGAGTCTTCAAGATCTTAGCATTTCCATGTGTCACAATGCACTGCATTTACTCAGCAAACAATTTAAAAAATGAAAGCCGACACCATTCTCTTCATGAGATATACTACAGAATTCTTCATTTCCTTTGGATTTCTGTTTTCTGCTGCAGATGGTCAACTATGGGTTTGTCACCCTTGGTTGAATGGTAATCTTCATCAATGCTTGCCTTTTAATCTCCTCATAAAATGAAAACTCTTGCAAGCTTGATACCACTGGCAACATTGTGGGATATTTTATTGTCTGTTCCTTCATGTATCATCAGGGTATTCCCCAAATAAAATGCAATTGTTTGTGTTTAAGGAGACCACATTGGGAAGGATTTGGCGGACCTGGATAATTTAGCTCAAGATGGCACTACCAAAATACGTGTGGAATATGATAGCTATGAAGTTCAAGAGCAGAAAAGAGTGAAAGGAAGATATTCATGACTTGACACCTTGTTGTATTTAACACTATAATTATAGAGCGCCATATTTAATAGTCATTGGTTCTATCCGCTATTTCCATGCCCTTGATACCACCCCGTACACACCAAGCAAGACAAGAAGGAGATTAGTCAACTTTGCTTTTGGCACTGCCACCCCCATCTGATACCAACATACGACCCGCTGCCATGACACGTTGCCAAACATCTGAGATTTGTTTTGTCTTGGTCCATGCCACAATTAGAAAGAAGAAGAAGATTACCATATAAATGTGTGACAACAACTCCGACGACGCACGGCATGTTTGCGACCACCCAGAGCATGTAAAGTCTGCCATCCAACGTAAAATGTATGAAAAGAAGGCAACCACCATAGGTAAAAGGTAGCTAGAGAGACAAGAAAAAGATGCAAACATGTGGAACGTTAGACACGAGAAAACAAGGGTGCCATGGCTAAAAAATGGAGGACGTACGTTTCAAACCCTAGCAGTGGATTTCTCCCATCATTCAATGACACAAAGACTTGATAGTCCTTTTCAATCTTCTTTATAACCATCGTCCTCGCTTCCTCGATTGCTTTCCTACTCCCAAAATTAGCCATACCATCAAATGCAGCCAAAGCCCTCTCACTGGCCTCCTTATGCATCAACTCCATTTCCTCTGGACGATGATAATCACTCGCCTGAGGCCCAGCTACATCATTCATCAACTCGATGTACGCATCTAAACCAGCCGCCACAGCATTGGTATTGTTCGCTTTAGAGGTGGCCTCGAGCATTGTCTCAGCTTTAGGAAAATGAGCACCAATCTGCTCAAACATTTGTGCGTAAGATTTAATGTAAGTTCCAAGCTCCACAGCGCTCAGTTCTCGTCCTCGGACAGTCTTGGGCTGAAGTTTGGGAGGAGATAATGCACCGCCAGTCGTATCGAACACACGCTGGCAATATCGATCCAGCAAAGACAGAAAGAGACGATCAATTTTGTTGACATCTCCTTCGTACTTGTTCTTGACAACAGCGAATCCGGGATGGGTCATCATGAAACAGCTGACCTCTTCGAAGCAGGAGTGGATTTGATCTCGAGTTTCTTTTAGGTCAGAAGCAGCGCGTTCGGCTAGCACGTGGTCAAGGTAGGAAGCCATTTCTGCTTCCATGGAGGCAATGTCGGATTCATCTTCTGTGTCAAAGTTTTGCCAATCGCGGACGAGGAATTCAATCTTTTGAAAGGGCGCTTTCGGTGTATCTGCTTTCATGGAGGGTGCAGCCTGCTTCGAAGCTTGACAATCTTCGTTAGCTTCGGTGAGTTTCTCTCCACCTTCCTTCGTCATTCCCGCAGCCTTCGCTTCGGCCTCCAAAGCCATCCTGCCATACTCTGAAAACAATGCCAACTGCTGCAAATTATCCTCCTGTATCCTCTTGTCAACATTATAAATCTGATAACTGCTCAGCAGCGTGCTCAACCCAAAAATGGCCGCGGTTAATCCCACTGTCGTTTCGTGGTCGAACATTCCCTGCGTATCAACTAACAGAACTGCTACTTCTTCTCCTTGATTGCGCGGGAGGAAATATGGATCGCTCCACATCCACATTCCGGTGGTGTTGCGTTCGGTCCCGCCGCGCCAGTCGAACGATCCTTCGTGTTGATTCAGCGTCTGCACTCGTTCGTACCAATTTCTAGCATCGCCTTCGGCGGAAGAACGACGATTGACACATCTAGTCTCCAGGTAGCGAAGGAACCAACTGAGCAAAAAGCTCTTTCCGGTTCGGAACGCTCCCACTACGGAGACGACAGCAACTTTCCAACCCGGAGGGACTTTGGCCAGGATGGAGTTGAGTTCTTCTTCGTGGAATGTGAATGCGTAGGCGTCGGAGGCGCTGCCAATTGACACTATTTGGCGTGCGGAGGGAATGTCGCTCGTGGACTCGATGGATGCCGGCGGTTCGGAGGGCTCGGATGCCGCTGTTGCGACGGATTCCACGGTAGAAATCGGCGGCGAGACGTCATCGGGCGGGGTGGGTGATGCGGAAGGGGACATTGCGTCGTTGTGCGATATGATGACGGGTTCGTCTTCGTCCAACATGGTGGCGACAAAAGAATTCTGACTGTCGATAAAACGCGATTGGTTTCTGCCGAGGGAATTTGCAATGAATGACTCGTGGAATGCTACCATACCAGAAGGCAACCTTTGTGCGTCATGCGATGCGGCCGTGAGAAGAATAAGAAGTAAGCATAATACGAGTATTGTACCATACTACACTATGTTACCATACCACAGCACACTGTAAGCACAGGTTTTAGTCCACTCTAGAGAGGTAGAAAGACCGGATCAGAATATTATCACAGAAGATAGGCAAATATATTATATCATAATACCTAAAGTAGTAGTTTCCTGTAGTTTCCCAATGATTATGTCATCACGTAACAGGAGTGCTAAGTAAACCGGAATTCAGAATGAACGTTAAACAGATACAACCGCCTCGAGCATGCCCTTTCTCTCTTTTCCTTCTCGACTTTTAAAGAGGAATCACTAATAAATACTTTCAATACTGCGGTCTGTCTTTGTTCACCGTGTCGCTTAGTCACCACAAGCAAAACAAGGAGGGCTCCTTTGCCCGCCAGCTTTCCACGCCGGCTGCTTTCACGCACAAATGAAAGATTGTCCGATCGATTTCCACGGCGTGTCGTCCACCGCCCAAATACAATACCATACAGGAGACACAGCTGAGACCAAAGGTGAGCATTTTTCTCGGCAACAACGATATCGTCTCTTCTTTTTCATCGAGTAAGCTCGCTGGCAGCGTGGGGCCCCAATGAGTCCTGGGCTGCCTTATCTTGTTTCAGAAGTCATGTCTTTTCGTTACCAGTAACCGACCTCGTATTGCTGCGACGTTGGGTCGGGCTTATGACGGTAGGGCTGTCTCACGTGCACGTCTGAATGTTGGAAGCACGCTTCGTTCGTAAACGTGGCCGATTGAATACATCTCTTGACGACAGGTCAATCCGAACAATATGTCATTCAGGCCCTTTTATCAAACTGATTGCGAGATTGTTGTGTCGTTAGACGCGTCATGGGGCTGCGACCCGCATTTTGTTGGGACGACTGGTTTAGTGTTTGGGTCTAAGGATCTTTTGGGGAGGAGTGCCATCATGCCTAAGTCGTTTTTTTTGTGATATCGCTTGCAGCGGGATCGGTCAGCGTTGTTTCCATGCTATGGCTTGAAGCCGATCGCGGCTCGTGAGTGTCCCTTTGGCCTGCCGAAATGTCGTTATGCGAATTTTTTTCTCAGAGACAATGTTTGCCCATAACGATCAACCAACCCTCTCACTTGTCAAATATCCCCCTGTTTGTGTTGCAGTTTTGTAAGAACTGGTCGTTTTGAGTGTTGGTGACATCCCAGACAGTTAGAAATCATGTCCCTCAAAAGAATTAATAAGGGTGAGACTTCACTGTGCCATGTCAGTGTCAAATCGAACTCGTTACAGTGCCCTTACCAAATATCACCCGTCGACACTCAACCGCATAGAACTCGTCGATCTCGGCAAGGACCCCCCAGCTAACTGCTCAGCAGGACCGGTTGGGGACGATATGTTCCACTGGCAAGCGACCATCATGGGCCCAGACGAGTCCCCTTATGCCGGGGGAGTTTTCTTCCTAGACATTCACTTCCCTGCTGACTACCCATTCAAGCCCCCCAAGGTCCACTTCACGACACGCATCTACCATTGCAACATCAACTCCAATGGGGGTATTTGTCTTGATATTCTCAAGGACCAGTGGAGCCCGGCTCTCACCATAAGCAAGGTGTTGCTCAGTATTTGTTCCCTCCTCACCGATCCTAACCCCGACGATCCTCTTGTCCCTGACATTGCCCAGCTGTTGAAAACCGACAAGGCGAGGCACGATAGTACTGCACGGGAGTGGACTTCGAAATATGCTATGTAAGCTTGTCAGCTTCTGTTTGGATGAATTGCTGGGGACGCTTTGGGTGAAAGGAGAGAACAGACGACATGGGACAAATCATGATCATGTTTCCTACGGGTTACTGTGCAGTGTGGATATAACTTGAATTGATTCAGCTAGATTTGCACTGCTCGTGACGAAAGACCTACTACCTATAGATCAATGTTACTGTGTGATAATACTTGAGGCGCGTTATTTTAGATTCACCTAACGTACTTGCAGTTTTTGACATCGCTTCCGATGCAGCACGCAGCAGTCTTTCGAAGAACATTCAATACATGAGGTGGGGTGGATGTGTTTATGTTACAATTTCTCGATTACAACCTTTTCATATGGGCTATGCATTCTACATACGAGCTATTCATTTTCAAATTTTCAAGTCAAACACTCTCCCTGCCTATTGTCTTTTCTCCTTCGCTCTCGCTTTCTCCTTCGCCCTCGCTTTTTCCTTCAAAATCTCGTGAGTAACACAAGTTGCAAACTCACTCGCCCTAGTTTCATCAACCTCCCCCTCCTCCAAGGGATTAACATCATACCCCACTTGTTTATGACAGGATGGCGATACACAATGGGTGACGCAGTTCATGGATTCTTCGAGAATGTAATGCCCGCATTGGGAGGTTTCGCATTGCAGAAGGCGTGCATTGTATATTTTTTCAAGGCTGTGCATCATTTATTATTCCTCGTATGAGAAGGTGGAACAGTATCATTATTTAAAAGGATTTCATCACATATCATACCTTCGATTCCTCTTTTTCTTGGATTTGCCACGAACGAGCTCCGGAAGAAGGAGCAAAATCAACAGAACGAAGATGATTTTGATCAGTAGAATGGCATAGCGTGATGTCGGAGGTTCTACTGGCTGCAACTTTTTGGGGGCCACCATGAAAAAGTGGTGTAAAAATCTGTATGATCTCGAGTGAGGGTCAATTGAAATACGCGATGACGGGAAGTGAGAGATTCGGGGAAAATAGTGTGGAGAATAGTACCATATGGTACCGTACCATTTAATCCCACAGAAATGATAAAGGGCATCTCTTATTACATAGGTGCATACCAGG
>JALLPD010002464.1:0-10164 GCA_036940065.1 Cyclotella cf. meneghiniana
TTTCTTCATCCCCTACAACTGACTTGACATTGCACATATCTATTATCATCAATAATACTCGTCCCCATCACACCGTTCAGATTTGCAGCACTGACACACCTCACTACAGTTTGTCCTTAAGTAATGAAACAAATCTCCATCACCATCTACATCACGTTTCTTTAATCCTAACCAAACAACCAAGAATTTTTCATTGTAAACATTCACTCACCAATGGATAGTTTCAATTCCCATTGGACTAGTATTAAAGAAAATGAACATATCGAATTAACTCATAACATTATCTTTTGGTGCTTTTTGCTGTGTAAAATTTGGTACAAGAAGTATGTACCATATCCCACTATTTTCTGAAGCAGGGCTGATTTTGGTCCTGCTCTGACACAACACATGCTGGTTCTATGATAGGGGTGGATTGGGAATTTTTCAAAAATAAAACTTCTCCCAAATAGTCTTCTGATGTTTGGAATCATAGGTATGTACTCTGTCATGTCGAATATCGAATTTCATTAGAAAATTCCATAGGGAAGACCATCATTTTTGAGATAGCATGTAGTATCATATGATTATACTAGTGACTAGACAAGTGACTAATTAAAAGACATGGATGGTGAGTTATGAAAGATTTCTGTTGATCTAACATTTCTCACATTAATACATTATGCATATATATACTGTCATTATCAATTTTATGACATAATTTCTGCATTTCCTGCATTTTTGGACAATTCTTGAGGTTTGCAAGGCATAACTTTAATATTTTGAGCAGGGAGTGGTGTTGCCCCAAAGCACACATTGGGCCATATCAGCTCTTCTGGTAAAGAATAACATATGAGAAATAGATCATTTTTATGTATTTCCAATGACTAACCTTTGTGTCTTGTTTCCCTGGCAGTTTTTGGGAAATTGTTAAGGTTTCTCTATGCATTTCTTCCCAATTGAGTAAAAATTACCCCAAAACATAGGTTAGGTGCAACCAAAATACCTGGGAGATAGATCATTTTTTATTATGCTAGTGATTGAACTCCATGGCATGTTTACAAACAGTTTTGGGGCAGTTCTTAATCGTCATCTCTGGGCACTTTTGTCATTTGCAGCAAAAGATAATCCCAGTATACATTTTGGGTCATATCTAAAATTCTGGACAACAAAGTCATCTTAGAGAAGGATAATCATTGATTCACTTCCACCAAGTGATGTGCTTGAATCATGTTGGTGTATGTTTACCCTACTAATTAAAAAATGCTGAATTTAAAACCGAACTTTAATCTAAACAGCATATTTTTGCTAAATCCCAACAAATGATTGTTGTATTTTGATTCATCTCTTAAGAAACTGAAATACTCATGTCTTCTTTGCTGACTTCTTTTAAAATAATAGTTGAATGCACTTTTGAATCCAGTTGACTAACATGATTTGGAAGTTCTTTCTCAGAGTCTTCCTTTCCTGCACAGCATTGATCACATGCCATCTCTTTGAGACCTTGGATGATGAGATTTTCTCATAGAATCCCATGCAATCTGATCAGTATCATGAATTCTGCCACGTAACAAAAAACCACCACTAAAACATCATCATGCCTTGTCTACTCTTTAATTCAGCAAAAACACTTAGGGGTTAGATCATTTTGTATGTATGTCAAAAACCTGAGCTTTGTGCCGTGTAACCCTAGCAGTTTTTGGAAAAAATAAGGTGAATCTATGCATTTCTTCTGGTTGGAAAAAATACCCCAAAACACAGTTTAAGCCTTATCAACTGTTCATGACAACCTTAATACATGTGAGATCAACATTTTTTGATTATGTTGACAGTGTCATTAGGTTTTTTTGACATTTCTGTTGTCTGGATAAAAAGTATCCCCATAGACCTATCAGTCATGGTTTGCCATTCCTCATGACAAAATACCTAGGAGATGGATCATTATGACTGAACTTGGTGCCTCATTTTTGGCAACTTTTGAAGAGTTAGAATGGCTTCTATGGACATTCCTGTGTTTGAGGCGAAAATGACTCCCAAAACACATGACAAGTGTCTCTAACTTTCTCAACAACAAAACACACAGAAGATGCATCATTTTATGTGCACCAATGAATGAACCTCTTGCATTGTTTTACAGTAGTTTTTCATAAGTTATTAAGGATATTAATGATTCTATGGAAATTCCTGCTGTTACAAGAAACAATTAACCCTAAATACCTCACAAGCTGGTTTACAATCCAAGACCAGAGAAAACTCGGAAATGGATCATTTCTATTTTTATGTACTTCGAATGACTGAACTTTGGGACTTATTTCCCAGGTGTGCAGTAAATGATGCCCCCCCCCCAAAAAAAGCACCTATTGGGTAGTGTCTACTCTTCCATGCAACAAAAGCACTTAGGAGATTGCTCAATTTATGTACTTCTAACCATCAACCTTTGTTCATTATGTTTGGATATTTTTGGACACTTTGTAAGGGTTTTCCTGCCATTTGAAGGAAAATGGCCTCCACAATACATAGTGGGCTTTATTGTCGTTTGTGACAACAAAAAGCTGGAAGAATTATTCTTGATGCACATCCAATGATACAAATTTTGCACCTTGATTTTAGCAATTTGTGGACACTTATTGAGGACTCTATGAGATATTCTGCCATACAATAATTAGCACTTGGTGTAGGTGATGATATCAACTGATAGTAATGTAATGAACAAGGCATCTGCATGTGATATCTTGAACATATTCTTTTATTAATGTATTTATCCATGTTCCTAGAACAGTGAACTTTAATATGAAAAGAAGAACTTATTCTACTGATTGGATTGTGACTGTTTTCTATTGTCTGACATCATGTTTCAAAGTCCCATTTTCAAAATAACTCTTTAGTTCTTTTTCTGGTTTCTTTCAAAATATTGCTCAAACTGATTCTTGTATCATCCATTTGGCCAACTCAATTAAGAAGCTTTGTTTTTGAAAACTTTACATTCATTCCTTTTTGCATGTACCACTTCAGTAAAGCAGCCATATCATTAAATTATTTGGTCTGACATGATATCCATATCCTGCAATATAACCAGCATGGACAAATGATGGTTGTAAAAATGGTTCGGCTGTAATGAGATGTAAATGATACTTTTGGCAGATCAAAGTTCAATGAGTGTTCCATGTGGAAGATGTGAGACCACAACACTTATGTATGATACCATTTACCTTGGCTGTTGTATGTGTTAGTAATTTGAAACTCAAGAGAGAAAGTGAATGTAATCATAATTAATGGACATCACCTTTTGGACTCTCCTTCTTTCTGACTCAGACTTTGATTTGCAAGTAATGATTGACACATTGTGATTGCTTGAGTTCAATAACTGCCTCTCATTGAAATTTGAACATAGTCCATTTTAATGGACTAATTCATGGTGATATTATTTATAATTTAACCCATTGATAAAATGACAGCTCGTTCTCAAATGATTTTGACTTAATACATTGTTTGGGATGAAAGAATTTTGGACAATTTCAAAGTTGGGGACATCCACTGGACATTCATGAGCCTTCAAAAGATTGTTCTGATGGAAACTTTTTAACTTGCCATTCTCTGAAGTCTCCAAGGTCCACACTTTCTTTTTGTCTATCACAAAACAGTTTGAAACCATTCTAAATTGCATCCCAGGTAAGTGAAATGTTGATGAATCTGTCAAAATCTTCAAGAGCTTTATCAATCTGTATCCATCCATCAAACTTGCTGGCCTCAATGTGCTGCTCACATGATGACACTAGCACCTACCGACACCATTTTGGATCCAGTTACAAATCCTGATCAGTATCGCAAACAATTATCACAGGAATATTTTTGAAAGGGTTTGAGCCAATTTATTATCAAATTTTGAGTAAGATGCTTGATTCAAAATCAGTATAGTTGCTAGTAACACAAGAGGGGAAAACATATACCAAATCTGAGGAAATAAAGTGAAGGTTGTTCTTACTATACTTTGGTTAGTATTATGCAAAATTGAACCATCAACTTCCATCAAGATCAAGAATCACCGCCAATTTATTTACAACATCAAGCTCCAACAATTCAAAAACAATGTGGTGGAAATGATTCAAGCAATTGAAATCAACAATCAAAATGAGTATTCTCCAAGGAGGTATTGCTGTCATTTTTTAATTCATTTACTCTTGATCCTAATGAAATTTCAACAAGTCCATGACTTCATCAAACCCAAGATGAGTGTGACCACCATTTTATGCCAGCATTTCTCCAGCTGAACTCTGCAATGAAGCAGTACTCATCATAAAAAAATTGTTGCAGAAAGCTTGATCTTGATGAAGCAATTTTAGCACTTGCCACTGAATTCAAGACACTCAAGGAAGGAGACAAGACACAACTTCAAGGGGATATGATTGCTCTGGCAACTGATGCTCAGACTTCTGGAAATGGGATAATAAAAGGGTTGCTAGTATATTGGTGTGGTGTACAATCAAGACAAATTATGAGACTGGAAAGATGCCAAAACGTACTCTTGGTACACTCATGGTAAGCACCTTATCTTTAGAAATGATTTGCTATCAGGACCACACACCCATACCAATGATCAATGAGGAGCAAACACATGAAAGGTAGAATAAATTAAAGATAAAGATAGCATTCCAGGCCTTTAAGCAGAGAATCGCAGCTCATCATTTCTAATTGCATAAGATATCATATCCAAGGCCAACAACTACAATATCAAGCTAGAATCAGAAATCTAGATGGTCAGGAAGATAGAAATATACCTGCTGAATTAGGAATCACAATATTTTTAGTGGCATTTGCATTTTTCCAAATGGCTATTTATCTAATTTCCTAAGAAACACTGTGATCAGTGGTGATGAAGTAATTCAGTATAAGATTTATCAGGACATGACATGTTGCATTCACAAATTCATCCTTCTCAGTCAATATGTCAAGATTTGTGCAAGATTTTAGCAATTATGTGTTTTAAATCACAATCACAATCATCTTCACCCCTTGCCTTTGGATATCAAACACCATTTGATAACTATGGCATGCTCAAGCTCCACAGTTTGGTGAAGCAAGCTCATTGCATTGTTCATGTCTATTGACAAATACAAAGTAGATGTTGAATGCAACAGGCCTCATCAAGCACACATCTTTGGCAATGTTGAGTCCATGTGGGGTACTCAGAAAGCTCTTTCCTCCTGACCCAGCATAGCAAAGCATCATGCCTGTGATACGTCAGCAGAATAGGTCCAAAGACTATATGAGGACACGACAGTTCCTCTCCTTTTTTAAATACTCACCAAGTTCCTTACATAAACCAGTGCTTAACTTAAATGATCTTTCAAATTGGAATGAAAACTCAAGCCATCTTGGGTCAGACAAGATCAACATGGTTTTTACATCTCTCTGAATCATGATCGATTACAGATTATGCAGTCTAATGAATGTACTTAAGTTAGCAATGTCAGAAAATAGTCATGAAGGCATTATGGTTCATCAAAGGATAGCAAAACATTTCTCCATACGATGCCTAATGTCTAGACCTTACACATAGAAAAGATGCTAACCCAAGTTAGCGCCAAAAAGAAAAAGTAGCACAGCCAGACATTGGGTAAGATACTTCTCATCTTAGGCAGTGCTCAACATAGTGAGAAGACTTAGGATTGTCAGCTGCTCTGGTTCACTTTGATGCAAATAAAAGCCCCATAGTTTGTGGCAACTTAGCCAATGTTCATATCTGCAATGATAAGCATTTTTTTCACTTCAACTCAGCAATGATGTCAAAATCATTGTCATGGTTGATGGTAATGGTAAAAATGACAAACCAGCTGGAATTTGGAGAATTAAGTTGACTGGGAAGGCTGACTTGGCCAGGACCATGTGCTCTATTTTTTGGATGTGCTATAGTTCTCAGATTCTTTGGTTAACATTATCAGAATTATGAAATTTGATAATCATTACAGTGATGAAGAATATACTTGTATTGACACATAGCAAAGAACATAAAAATTTTATTGGAACAAATAGAGTTACCAAGCATACATTCCTTAATTTTCAGTCCAGTTCAATGCAAACACTAGTAAATGAGGACATGCCAAGTTACTCTTGGTTCCCAAGGGCCTTCACAAGAAGGCAGTTGACAACATTCAAACTACTTGCTGCTTGTGCAACATATACCTTGATACCATGTCAGAAAGTGCATGTGATACTTTACAGAGAGGTATCTATGTTGAATCAGTGCTACACCCCCAATAAGCCTTTGATTATCAAGCGAGAAATTACAAACTTTATGATGCAGATTATGTCATCTTGAATCAACAAGCATAGAGTGGTTGAATATTAAATAAGTTCTCTGAAAAACAACAATTTCACATCATAAAAAATCCCTCAATTACACAAAAAGTCTAGAGGTGTATGACATTCTGTACATGACTGTTGAGAACAGAGAAATGACCATCATTCTGACAGGGGAAAAATGCAATATATCAGATAGCTGTAACAGCTTTATCCCACCCAACAAGAGTTTCTCAACATCCAAAACAGGCTGCTCCACCTACCTTTTTCACAATGTCCAGATTTGTCTAATGTGGCATGCTTTCAAAATTATTACTCCAGCTAAAAACTAACTTATTTTCCAGTGCATCATACTTATTTGATCAATCACATCAGAAGCCTTGGCATATGAAAATACCCAGATGGTAAACTATTGGTCTCAAGGAATGATTCCACCTTAATGCCATGCAATTGTATGGCTTTGATTAACTTGTCTTCAGAAGGGGGGCACTGACGAAAGCAAGAACATTGGGAGTCACTCATGTTGCATACTAGACAACATCATGATTAAGCATTCATCTCATGAGAGATCTTTCTACATAATCAACTTTGGCAGAAATGCTAAAGTTTGAACACAAAGTTAATTTTATTGGAATACCATAACTGGCCATTTTGTAAATCTTCTTTGGGTATCAGGCTACAAGAGACTATTTCAAAGGGTCACTCTTTGTAGCATATGAGGAAATCATCAGAATGGAAGTACAGAAAGAAAAATAGAGGATATTACATTGGGAGGCAGAACAATCCTACTTCATGCAATGATATTTTGGTCTGAGTACATGGTAACAATTATATAGAATTTTGCTCTTATGTATATGGTAGACAGATCGAAGTTCTCTGGTGTTCATGTGGCAAATTCTAAGCAAATTACTACTATACTTTTTGTTGCCCATGCTAGGTATTGAATTCTTGGCTCCAGGACTATCCAAAAGGAGTACCGAAATGGGAACAATGAGCCTGCTTAGCCAGCAATTTTGGGCACTCTCCAGTTCATACCAGCAGTGTTGAATGGGTCTTGAACTTGAACATAAAGACTGGATTGATATCTCCATAATACCACATTGTTTTTGTCATTTTCTTTACTGTCTGACATAGGCAAACAATCAGACTTATTTAGTACCCCTAGGTACTAAAAATTAAAAGTGCCCTTTACTGAAAAGTAAAAGATAAAATCCCAAGTGGCAAGGACTCCTCATTGAGAGGTCTCCATTGTCTCTAATCACAGAAGCATGGACTCCTTAGAACAGACCTCTATTGCATCAACCAAGAGAACACTCTTGAGAAGGGTATAAACATACCTACACCATGTAAAATCTACACAGTTTCATTTTGAATGAAAGGGAAAAGCATTGACCTTCCATTTGCATTTTTAATGTAAACTTAACTCATAAAAATTACCCAAGCATCTCTACAAAAACAATCACCTAAAAGAAATATATAGTTCTTTTCTACAAAAATTACGCTTTGGTCACTATCTTAAGCTGACTCTGTTACACAACTGTCTCGCATAATAGCCAACAACATCTTAGAAATTTTTCGAAGGTACAAGCAACTTAATATTTGCTTCACAATTGTAAAGAAAATTGGACAGAATCTCAATTTTTCAAGAGATTGACGGAACTTTTATTTTGGTGATCAACTACTATTCTTTTTGCAATTGACATCGAATCAAGAGATCGAATCAAGCAGTCAAATTGAGTGATCAAATTGAGTGATGGATAGTCTTGCAAACCACACAATTTTCAATCAAGAACTCTAACAAAATTGGATTTAAGAAATTCCAGCAAAAATACTGAAAAAATTCTATTCCAACTAATCAAAAACGAAGCACCAAAGACCATTTTTAAGGCTCTCTTCACTCTTCACTAACACACCCCTTGGTGCTGCCCGCAAGAAGATGTCTACAGCAAAATCAACTCCAGAAGGACTCAAACCTCAAGAATATTAGGGGAGTTTTGGATGGAGTAAGCCACCCACCTCCTGCATTCTAGAGAAGGATGCAATCCATGACACCATCAATGACCATACCTTGAAGGTCAAGGTGTCCAACAAGATGCAACTTACCATCACAGTCTTCCATCAGGGAAGTCCTGAGCAGTTCCGGGGTAATGTACAAATGGTTCTCAAAACCATCAGTCAATGAGAACTCAATGTTGCCTTCCAGACAACTGACAAGGAAGACTCGGAGGCAGAAAAAGAATACTGCTGCCACTTCGGCCAAAGAAGGTTACCAAGGAATTGATGATAATCAACTGGTTATAAGTCATGGCAAAAGGCAACTGCTGCCAAAACATGCACAAGTGAGGCAGTAAAGTCCACTATCCATGAAGTCTTCATGCAATATTCCACCCTACTCTTGGAAGAAGAATGTGGACCTTGGACCAAAATTGTCAAGGAACATATTAACTCTGAACCATGGTAGGACATATATGGGGTGCAACATCTCAGGAAGCACGCAGCATTGTGGGCCTCCTTCATGGAATGCATCCAGCTAAACCTGCAAACTGTATTTGGATGTGATGAGGTGGAAGCTCAAATGTTTTTTATCAGCAATGGCCTGAAATAATTTCACAGGGTACCCATTTGGGATTTGTGCAGAGGATCCAGTGCCTTAACGGGTACTTGGACCTCTTGCATTGCCTGTATTACTCTTCAAAGGCTGCAAAGTCTACAAAGGTAGTACGACCCTTTCATGACATGGACCTAGCAAGCCACATCCTCAGGATTGTTGCTTGGAACTGGTAGGACCAATATGAGCTCAGTGGAGCAATGGTACTGCAGAGTGTCAGGGAGCTCCTTGAAGCCTTTAAGTGCATCGACAAAGCCTACCCAACCAATAAGATTATAGACAAGCCCAAGAACAGCACTATGTTGACTGACTCCTCCAAGGATGATGGTCTTGTTGGATGAAAGGATTCCCAAGAAACATTGCTAGGATAAACATTGCTCCCTTTGCAAAAACAAGGGGGTGCACATACCACCCATAACACTCCAGAATGCCAGAAGTATGAATTGAAGAGCACCCTGAAGAAGAACCTCAGTGCAAAGAAAACCAACAGATCCTCTTGCAGACCCAAGAGACATAATTGAGGAGAAGTAGCTATGTGCAACTATCCACTAAAATTGATAAACTCAAGAAGTCTAGCAAGAAAATGAAATGCACTGTCAACAAAAAGAAGCATAAGTATCATGACAGCAGCAGCAACAGTGACAATTCCAGCTCATCCTGAAATGTGGGGTTGGGTACTTCTTGGAATTTACGTGGCAGAAAAAACTGCAATAAACAGATAATTGCCAATTATCCTAGTCCAGTTAAAACTACCCCATGAGCCAACTCGAGATTTTCTGATTCAAACAATGAGCATTTGAATCCAGCAAAAGACCTAGGAAATCTTTCAGTTAATCATACACAGAGTGAGATAACGGTCAAATTGTTGGACCCCGAACTGTTAGGTGACTTTCTCAATAGTGTGAGCTCCCCTTTGACAGATAAAGAAGGATGGGTCACTACTGTGGTAAAAGCATGTTGCTCAGCAACTGAAAATCCAGCAGGTAAGAGCTTCAAAAACTCTACAAGGCATTGCACCAGTAACACATTCATCAAAAATCTACTAGATAGTGGATCTGATGGTGATCTACTGTTCCATGAAAAAAGAGCAGCCATGCACTTTTGACTAAGCAGTTACCAGAATATTGGCACATTTTGAATGAGAACTTCCTCACCAAAAGAAGGAGCAAAGTTAATTTAATGTTCTTTGAGTACTTAAACAGCACTGAGTATCTTGTTACACCAGACATTGTAGAGTACAATAAGAACAAGGTGACTGAGCCAGTGTTTGACCTCATTCTTGG
>JALLPD010002465.1:0-10219 GCA_036940065.1 Cyclotella cf. meneghiniana
ATACATAGCTCATGTTACCTTCTAGTGACCTAATTAAGGGCCATATTATGGGCTTTTACCTACTGAAAGGATATGTAGATACTTGGCTCACGTCACCTATTGTGTTTAAGGGTGTATGACTTGTGAGCAAACTTGCAGTTACTGTTAACAAAGTTCATCAAAATTTCTACAAGTTAACAGTCATTTGAATTATGAAAGATGACTTTTTATAATTAAACATGACAATATTTCAAACCATCAATTGAATAATTGATTATGTTAGTTTCAAGCCCATTTTTTGGTGCAAATGCTTCTAAATACCCAAACAAAAAGCATACAAAACTATTACCAGTAATTGAGTTCATCTCCATTATTATTCCAATGCATATTGCACATTGGAATATGCTCAGAGTACCTGGATATAAGACATGAAAGAGGGAAGGCAAAGAGAGAAATTATTTTGGGATGCTGGGGGTACTTATTTTTAACATGGATGGCAAGACAAAATAATTGGGCAAGTCTTTGGCGACTTCTGGTTTGTCAGCTTTTGGTTTTGTGGCTTCTGGTTTGTTGGCTTTTGGTCTTGTTGCTTCCAAATCAGTGGGATTTCAGTTTGTCTTTCCCAGATTGATGGTTTTGGGCTTTTTGGTGGCTGGTTCCAGATTTTTCTGTGCGGCATCAGGTTTCCCATAGTGGGTTCAGCGAAAGTGGGTTTTGAGGCGTTGGGTTCGGCAACGTCAAATTCAGAAGCTGTGTGGTTCAAGCAGCGTCAGGTACATTGTACCGATGCTGCTGAACCCACCAGTTTCACCGCAACCCTAGAACACAATGCTGCCGAACCCAATATGGGAAAAGCTGTGGGTTTGTACAGTGCCGTTTCCGACAGACACAACACTCAACCCATTCTAATAATTAATTAATATAATTAAATGTTTAAAATTTTCTAATTAACTATTACCTTTAATTTAATATAAAATTGAGTTTGTTTACAAAAGAAAACTTTTAACAATTCTATCTCTTTGCAGCAAACAGAACAAGTTGTGAGTTCGTCCGGTTCCGTGGCTGATGCAACAATCAATCAAAGCCACGCGGTCCTCGCCAACAGCAGCACGTTCCAACTACCAAAGCGACAATACCAACAGTTGGAATGACCCGTTCCAGTAGGATCAAAGGAAACTTGCTGTTGTTGTGGAGTAGAAAAATATTACTACATTAATGTCTAAGCCCGCCAAAAAAGCAAGGTGATGTGTAGTGACTAGAGCAACAACTCAGTTGGAAATGTTGGCGACATGTCGGCACGTGTTGCTGCGACTTGACATTGTCAGCTAAAAATTGGTCGACGCCAAATGTCGCCAATGCTGTGACTGGATTCATGGCTGGGTAACATGTCGGCTGATGTGTTGCCGCACGACTGCCTAGCCATATCCATGACTCGTGTGGCCATTACTCCGAAAGGTAACGGTCGTGTTTTAAGAAAAAAAATGGTATGTATACATGAATTAATGTATACGATACCATTTTGCGACTTTCTCGCACCAAATCATACCGTTACTGAGCAATTTTCTGCAAAGCTTTGCTGTTTTTTTTTCTTTATGTCCAAAAGAATCAGCCGACATGTTGGCAAAATCTTGGATGATATCTTGTCAACATGTCGTTTGGCAGGTTGGGGCGAAATTTTTTCCCAATGTCGGGCTGACATTCCCAACATTTCACCAACATTCCGACATGTGTCGGGATGACATGTCATTTGGGGGATGTTGGCGACGTGACATGACACCGACATTTCCAACTAAGCATGACAATCAGCCGCAACTTTGGCACCACGGAGTTACAGGGAGCACAGCATATGGGCTTATTGGTCTCATAACGGAGAATCTATTTGTAATGAGCTTGCATGGAGAATATGGGTTTAAAGGCCTGAAAACACAAAATGTCTGGAAAACAGGCGAGATTTTGTAAAATGAGACTATCTTTCCGTAACCCTTAGATTCCATGATATATGGTGGAGAGAGAGTAGAGTTTGATCTAGTTCGATAGTAGCACAAAGTAGTACATATATTAGTTAACTAACATAGAACTCAGTGTATAAAAATGATTTGAAGACAGCAATCAAACTGCCATAAAGAAATGCATTGAATTCAATAGTGCACATTGGAAGTGGGTATGGACCTTGTGCAAGATTTCTGCTTGTGAGGAATGACATTCCTTGTTAAGGAGGGACGTAGGACTTTTGTGCATTAATTACATGTGTGTCGCAAATGCTTCCTGATTTCATGCAGCAAAATCAGTGACATCTACATCAATTTTTAAATCAAAATTGAGGTGACAGCAGAATAGTTTCATTTTCATGGCATTGAGCTTTGTTTTTATATGTGGTGAATTGATTGACATTTCTATGGCTGATACAGATAGAGGGAAATGATGTTTTTAATTGATGATATTCTGTCAAGAAGGCACATTACATCAAAGTAAGTTCAGCATGGACATGTTACCATGATAAATTGGAGGCATGTAGGGATACAGGGGAAGAATGGTAGCAAACATGGAATCTACCAGACCAGGCTGGGGTAAAACATACTGGTCCTTATATGCTCTAGCAAAACCATGCAATTATACAATCACCATAGAATTGCATCTGGGTCTAACCATATTGATAAGTATAGGTTTTGGCATACTTCTTGACAAACAAGAACAGAAAAGTGTGTTCAAAGCCAGTATATTCAAAGCATCAAATATAGTGAGGACTTAATTAAGTATTGGTGGGAGGGTAAGGTGGATGAAGAAAACATACATGTCATCATAAAAACCATTGTTTAAGAAAGGAGAGAAGAATAGTCACCAGTTACAATATCCTTTTGGATGTAAAATCATGTCAAAAGCGCTAATTAATGAAAATAACATGATCAAATCAAGCAAGTAAGAGATAACAAGTATCTGCAATCCCCTTGACATTGAGGATGACCCAAGTGCACCTGTTCCTTCAATAATGTCAGTATGTCAAACAAGAAGTCTTAACAGAGTAAGTATCATGATCATTTTGCTTTATTTCTTAAGTATATGTAAAGAGGAAACAAGGAAACAATGCTTAAATGGAAACCATGAGTGGTCAAGACATAGAAACAGATTTTGATAACCCATTCAAAAGAGTGACTTGAGATGCTTTTTAGGACAAATAGATTATGGCATCTCCCACACATGCCATAGACAACTGTTCACTGTCATATAGTACAATCATGATTGTCTTGAATACCAAGAAATGCAGAGTTTTCTGTATGGAAATGTCTCATCCAAAGATGAATTGTTTTCATGCAGTGGTAGAAAAAAGGAAGTCAACATGACCAATAGTTGTTTGAGATGAATCAATTACATCCCTTAACTCCACAACCAATGTAATCAAGTATCCCAACAAAAACCAATATAACCAAGTATCCAAACAAAAAATACATCTTCATCTCTGCAAAGGAATGGGAGGATGTCATCCAGCAAAGGTTGATGTTAAATTTTATCAAAATACAACTCAGAACACAAAATGTATGTAGAAGCATCCGAAACAAACATTCCAAACACACCCAGCCTACTGTTATGAGGAAGGTGATGCAGAGTGACAAGAGAATAATGTTGAATCCTGTGATGGGTTGAATGAAATAAATGAATATTGATGTTATCAGGTACTTTTTGGTGAGAGACAACCAATTACAATAAAATATTTGGATCATCTATAGGCATATTCAAAAAGAAGCAAGCATTTTTTGGAAGAGAGGATTCTTGGTACAACACATTATGGCAGAGTCTAACTCTGATCTTACAGGAACAGAATGAACTAGTAAGGTGCTGGCTGATTTAAAGCACTGAAAGGATTGGACATTAGTTGTACAGGACAAGGCTTAACTTCTTGAAAAGAAAAAAATATCCTGAAGACAAGCAAGAAGACCAAGGTCACTGCTGAGCCCTTAGAGTTCAAGACAGAACTCAGGGCCAATATCAAATATAACCTAGGTTGAAAGACAAACTTCTTTAACAAGACTGCTCTAATATAGAGTACACAGGAAAACACAATATGTTTGAAGGATGTAAGCCAAATTAAGTGACCACATTCAATTTCAGAAGAGTGTCTGGAACACTGACTTGAGTACTAGCTTTAGATCATTTTTCACAGAGCAGAAGAACACAACTCATCAACACATGTGTAATAAATTCAACGATGCAAATGCAATAACAGATGTACTATATTTTACAGACAAGTATACTGTATTTTTTATTTTTCTCCTTCCCAGGGTTTGTGAATTTCTTTGACAAGGCAAAAACATTGAATCGGGAGAACTACTCTTTATAGTAGATTATGTACAAACTTGTTCATGTTGCAACCTTGTCATTGATGAAAATCCTCCAAGAAAATTACATGTGGTCAAGATAAGATCTTCCTACCACTTCCACCCCAAAGGACAACAAACAAATTGTTTGCCTTGATAATCTCTAAAAGAATTATTCACCAATTTCTTGAGTATTCGAGGCAAAGCAAGCAAGCATGGACAACACAACATGGAAGCACATTAATAGCTTTGATGACTGGCAATCAACTACACAAAACGTGTTGATGACAAAACCAGTTGTCATAAGCTGCATTCCAGTATACTGGTACTATGAGTCATTGTCACCAGCCTGGTGAAGACAGTGCTGGAATACAGTTGTACAACAAGGTTTCTCAGTGATATTGCCAATTTATGAAACACACAATTCAACAAGAAGGTCCATGTTCACTGTGTTTTAAGGAAGTCATGGAAATCATATTATGCTGTATTGTGGCATATTGATCTAGATGTAAGTTTTTATATTCTAGTTATGTGGTACCCATGTCTGGTTTTGTTGCAGGTTTGACAAGTCCAAGTTCACTCATGGACAGAGGAAGCTTTCTTCTGTGATGCTTTAAGCTGAAAGTGTCATGTTCTACATGAAGAATCATTATTGACTGATGTCTAAAGTTTTTCATCAACAAGTATAGCAGCTGAGAACAAGTGCGCTTTGGGAAAATGTTGAGGCTAGGGATGGCGAGGTGATTGAAATAGCTGAAGACAAGATGAATAAGTAGAAGCAGATGTCAACATGCTTCCTGTGAATTCTCCAAAATGTGTGATTGCAATAGTTCTTTGCAATGAAGAGTATGATGAAATGATGAAATGATGAAATGATGAAATGATGAAATGATGAAATGATGAAATGATGAAATGATGAAATGATGAAATGATGAAATGATGAAATGATGAAATGATGAAATGATGAAATGATGAAATGATGAAATGATGAAATGATGAAATGATGAAATGNAAAAATTATAGGGATATATTGTGTTCTGATAAATCAATGGGAATGCATGATATGGTTTTTGTCAAGATTGAATTCTTTGGGATGAAAATGAGTAAGATACTAAGTCAGAAAGTGTGTTAGTGAATAATACAAGTTTATACAACATGATGTATTTATTATGTAATTTTTGATTTTAAGGTATAAGTGTAAAGCTACTGACAAAAGCCCTCAGTTTGAATCATTTGAAGTACAAGTACATATGCATTAACCAGACATGAGTCACCTGCAATGGAGATAGATAGTGATTGCAAAGTTTCAAATCCCAATTTTTTGATTCTGACCAAAACGTCAGTAATCAGAACACATTACTGGTTACTGACTGAAACTTGGGGACTCCTGACCAGAATAACAAAAACTCTCTAATCTAGTTACATACTAGGTGACATCACATTACTGTGACTCCTACTACTCACCTGGGCAGTAATATTGTGTCCTCCATGCCATTTGAATGAATGAAAAGGTGCAATTTGAAGTTGAAATACTCAAATTACATTTGAAAATGCTTTCTTATTGCTCACTGCTCAATTTTTTTACCCCATGAATCTCATCAATCTCACCAGGTTACTCTCATTTCATTTTTTGCAGATAATATATGGTAACATACAAACTAGGTGATGTCACATTACTGCAACTCCTACTACTTGACCAGGAAAATAATATTGCATCCTTCACGCACAAAATAGAAGAGGATTTTGAAGAATTAACATGTAGCCCGTTAAATCAATGAAACAGTGAAAATTGGAGTTGAAATACTTAAATAACATTTGCAAATGCCCTGTTGTTGCTCACTGCTCAATTTTTTCACCCCATGAATCTCATCAATCCCACCATACCACCCTCAATTTATTTTTTGCACATAAAGTATGGTAACATACCCATCACCATGAATATTCTTACTCCCCCTGTCATTGACCCCCCCTGCATTTTCTGCACTCATTGCATTAAGCCATGCTTCATCTAAACATTAGACATCCTGTGTTCATAATGTTTACCCCTCTAATTACATCAATACTCATCACTGGCATGAGGCGATTGGAAAAACTTGTAAGCCCTCTGTTCTCATTGTTTATTTGCTGTGTTAGCTACTTGTTTTCAAGAGCATGGATTGTGGTGTTGTCCTTTATTAGAAAAATAATCAGAGTCATATCATTGGGGTTTGGTGACTTCAGATAGAATCAATTTTTTTCTTTCATGGCAACAAAGCAACCCTGTTGCCTGCATTTATTGTGGTTTTCTTAACAGTAATGATGAGATTGTTGTTCTTTTCAATTGTTCATAATTTTTTTATCTTTCACTTAAAACAGAATCAGTATTCCCCTCTTCTCATGCCATGAAAAAGTGTTTGAATTTATTACAGTCAAATTCACCCTCAGCCAACAATTCTCCAGCAACATTGAGTCCTACATTTAACATCAAGAGAAATCAAAATCTCTTTCACACCAAAAGCATAGGCAAGCTCCTCATTTGGTGAAAAGTTGCTTGATGAATGCTTTAGTCTTGTGAGTTGTCATGTGCATTTGCAAATCTTCATCGTCACACCATTTTCATCAGGATCCAAATGGACTTTTGCTGTCTTCTTTAGTGCAGTCACCTATTCCTTATGCAGTCAACTGCATTCTTTCTGTCTTCCAGATTTGAGGTATGCCAACATTGGGTGCTTATTAGTTTGCCCTCTCTTCTGGTTCCAGTTTCTGCCTCAATTAGGTTTTGGTATACAGATCAAATTGTTGGTGTGGAGTCTCTTTATTCAAGGGGCATTGCTTTTGTGACTTGCTTGAGAGGTAAGAAGACAATAATGATAGACACGAAGCTCTGTCACATGTGCATTGCATGCTCACAGTATCAATATTTTTCTCTTGCCGGATTCTTGGTGGGGAAAGACTCTCTTGCTTCCTAAAATAAATTGGCAGAGAAGGCTATTTTTGTGGCTTGGGTCTATGATGAAGACAACTCCACCTATATGAAATGGCCTTCCAGTCAGATTCTTGTCATCCTCCACAAAGTTTCCCTTTGATAGAAATAGTGATTTATCCATTGAGATAAATATTAAATGAGGCTTTTGCAACTTTCAGAGTCCATGTAAGAGTTTTTGTTGGTTCTATTTCAAATTTGTTGTTGACATAGAATTAAGCTAAAACAATTATCTCTCCACTGATGTTTGTGAGTACAATCACAGTTAATGAGCCTCTTGTTGTTGGTTTGAAGGAGAAAGAGAAGGTGATATTGAGGGGTAATACTATTGGATTTTTGAGCAAGCAAATTCAATGATCATTTTATGAATTGTCCATTGTTGATTATCTTGGTGCAAGACTTGTCATTTTGATGATTGCAATTAATTGCAAGGTAAAAAATTGAGCAGTGAGCAAAAACGGTGTATTTTCAAATGATTTCATTAAGTATTTCAACCTGATTTACAATTTTTCATTGATTTATGAGTGTGTTAATTCTTCAAAAAGCCTCAACTTGTTCTTGCACATAGGATCTACTTTTGTGGCAGTAGGAATTCTGACAGGTAAATTCATATCCCATACAGACATAACAAATAGCACACAATCACAGAGGAAATATTATTGCAGTAAGCAGTAATATTCCAAAACTATTACTGCAGTAAGTAGTTATATTACTGCAGTAAGCAGTAATATTTCTGGTATCAGGAGTTTCTGTAATCAGTAAAGATCAGTAATCTAAATAATGTCACAAATTGACAACACTAAGTGTATGTTTTGGTGGGCAAATTTTAATTGGAACACGAGACATGGTAATGAAAATGGAAAACAACACAATCCTGTCTCTGAGTGAATAGCAATTTAACTGGAAAAGATGCTGTGAGGAAAATTTGGAATGGTAGGGAAATATAAAAATGAGAGGAAACCTCACGGATGTCACCTTCTGTAGGTAAGTTGCAGGCAGGTATGGCAGCATTGGCTCCTTGTTCCCTTTATTGACTGACAAATGGCAGCCAGTGCAGCCAACTGAATAATAGTTCAATTGAAAAAAGATACTGTGAGAAAAGTTTGGAATGATTGAAAAAAACAAAAAGGATAGCAAAATGCACAGACACTGTCTTTTCCATGCCAATCACTAGTGGGGGTGGCAGTGGCAGAATCTGGTACTTCTTGTCTACTGAGGGAGGGTGAGATACACAACAGATGGAATAACAATTCAATTGAAAATTTGGTGATGAGTGACCTACCCACACATAGAGGCCGTTTTTGTATACAAGGGGGAAGTATGTATCAAAGGGCTCATAACCTATGTATATAGGATTGGCTAGCAACCTATGGGTTCTGGCCACATATGGTCCAGTAGTTGAGTACTAAAGTAGTACTGAGTCCTACATGAAGCCTGTTACTAAAAGTGACCAGCTCATCCTAAATGTGAGGCTGCAAGCTCCAGTGTACGCACTTGGAATAGTACCTATTTCTTGTTACCTGTCCAAGTTATATGCAACCATGCTGTAGACCGGTTTGTATGCAGTATGTGATGAGCATATGTAGTATGTATCCATATTCGGTATGTAAAGGTTGTGATCTTATAGGTATGTAGATATCTCTGAGAGAGCTGTGGTGTGGACTGCATGTCCATTATGACTACTCTGACTGACCGGAAAACAAGACGAGAGTTTGCAGTAGTGTGCAGTTAACCGTTAAAATTGCAATTTCATTCATCTCTACTTTTGCATTAGTTTAAGCTACACTGACTATAGGCCACTATAATTATAGTCCAGAAGCAGTCTATCCCTTCAAATTGCCTTCCTAAGGCTCAACCATGTCCGGTCACCTGAAAGCCATTGCCTCACCCCAGTTCTGGTGGTATTACAAGTTGACTTCTCTTGGTCCCGATGAGTTGCCTGACCACACCTTCAAGAACAGGTTGAAGCAACCCGACTGCATAAAAATCTCCTTCACTGCCAACAGTAAGGAGTACTCTGCCAGTGTTGCACCCAACCAGGCCCACTTTGGACCAGAGTTTTTTTTGGCAATTCTGCTCCCAGATTTCAAGCACCAGGTGGTCAACTCCCTACCAACAAGAAGGAGGATGGACCAACCTTGTTCTCCCTCCTGGAACAGTGTCTGCAAGAAGTGGCACTCACTGAGTAATGTATCATCATATCCACAAGATGTCCTACGGAGGAAAACAAGACATTTGAGAACTCTCTTGAGTGCATTCAATACAATCTAAAGATGTTGGAGGGGTTCCTCAACATTGGTGATCAGCTGATTCACTGGTTTCGCACAGTCCAAAATTGCATGATACAGTTGATGGCATACCTCAAAGATGACCTACTCCATTGCATGATGGTGTTGCCCGGAAAACAGGAAAAGATCAAGCAGATCTTCTTCTCTGTTCTACTTTGTCACTTGCAAAAGTATGCCGATATGCACAAGTTGCTTCCAATGTACATCATGGCAATCACCTGCTTTTTTGAACAGTGCCAAAATGTTGGCACCATCAACGGTATGCTCAAGGAGCTCAAATGTGGCTCAAAAAAGTTGAATGTGGTGAACAATTGGAAGAACTACCATTGCAAGAATTCCAGGGCATGCCACAACAGTTTGTGCAATCACAACAAATGCCACCACGGCAACCAGTCCATTATCATGCAATCAATACCACCATGATTGTTGTGCTCACAATCAATACCTTGATCCAAGTGAGCACAATGCTTGTAGCAATCATGACAAGGATCGCACAAGTAATCACCATCACAATCACAAGGATTGCAAGCATGATTGATATAATTTCAATAAAAAACAATCTCTATCCTTGATTGAATGATGGTGACATGAGCCAAGGATGTTCTCTGGGACCTCCAGCCAGTGCTGGACCCATGAACAGGACATAAGAACTCCTGCAAACCAAATTCTGACCAGTGGGG
>JALLPD010002466.1:0-10149 GCA_036940065.1 Cyclotella cf. meneghiniana
GTGATTTTATAAGCAGAAGCTAATAATTAAATGCATTGTACTTATAGTAGATACATAAATAATTTTCAGAAAAAATAAGACTATTTATAAGACTATTTTTAAATAAGACTATTTCCAAACTTCGGGAATAGTGCTATCTCCCTGGAATAGTGCTGCGATCCCTCGGGAATATTGCTATCGCTCGGGAATATTTCTATTTCTTGGTTACAAGAAGCATGTCTAGATAGGAATAGTTCATGTGCACCTAGTTCTCTTTAATAGTGCTATTCCTCGGAAATGGTGCTATCCCTCGCAAATGGTGCTATCCCTCTGGAATTGTGCTATTTATGGCGCTATTTTGGAGGGGAATGCTTAATTGGAGGACTAAGACTATTTTCTAATGCTGTATTTGTCCCATATCTTTAATTGCAATTAAACAAAATATTACCTTTAATAAGCTTAGCATTATGTCCATTTTTACTTTTTACTTATAACCAGTTCCCTCAACCTCATTGACAATATTATGCAGAAAGACAAGCCTAAGACAAGTGTAGACAGAGTCTACCTTCAGTTACATGCTGCAGATAATCTTGGGGTTTGCCTTGTAGATGCTGAGAACTTCCATACCATGATATTCTCTTATAACATTACCCATTTGAAGCAATAAAAAAATGTTCGCACTCCTCACAGGAAAAAAATCAGACACACACCTATAATTGTCAGGTGTTTCCAGTCAATGGATTGTCCAAAGGATGAATCAATGTTGGACACTTCCTCTTTATTCGCAGAGCTGGTATGACCTGAAGATTCGTGCATTGCACCTGAATCAGTCTGATTTCTGATAGGCTCTGTCAGTGCAGTGCTTGTAGTTGAATCATCACTACAGTTACACCAAATTTCGTGGCATTTTTTTAAGCCTTCCATGTTTGTTTCAGTGTCGCAGCACCTTATGACCTCTGCACACAATGCCTCATTAGTAGACATGAAGTCCTTGCAAAATGTTACGCTACCCTTCAATTTCTTACATTCTTCACACAAGGTCGACTGGGCCTCACAAAGGCACTCAAAGTAAGCCTTTGTATTGTTGCTGTTCATTCCAATACCTAGCATGTCCAAACATTGAAAAAGCGGGCAGTAATAATAGATACCCCAGGCCATATAGTATGCATTGGGGCTACAAGAAGCGATCTCATCAGGATTTTTACAGGACGTCGCGATGATTGAGGTACACGTCTCTTGTCCTTGAGCATTACTAGCGTTGGCATAGTCAATCGCACAATCGCAGAGTGCTTCATTGGTACAAGTGGCTGGGCATGTAAATTCCTCCAAGCGGCGCTTTGTATTTGCTGTTAGAAAACTGTTACGGTTCGGAGTTAAAATGCCAACATCTGCTAATAGAAGGGGGAAGTTATCATAATGGCGTCCACTAGCACTGCGCGACGTTATAGCGGTAGAATCTATAGACCTCGAAGAAGTCTCGAGCCCGGGTTGCAGAAAGGCCAAAAAGGCATGTAATGAAGCTTTTGTGTATTTCATTGTAGAAGTATGGCCCGTTTATTGATGTCTCTTTTTATGCCATAGCTAATGCTGTCCTTTCACTTCTATGTGGGAACCCTTCAGTTAGGGTTCTGTTTCTCAGAATCACGTAAAAATCAATATTCAAGCTGCCCCCATGTGTTTTCATGTTCTGAAGGAACTCTAAAACCTCTTACGGTTTTACAACAAAATTTTACATTCCAAAACACTACGAGTGCTTCGGTATTTTCGATCATTTGCATTGTATTTGTAAAACATTCATAAACGAATGTGCCCCAACTGATCCGACTGCGTGTTGTGACGCCAATTGTATGCTTGTTTGGACAGTACGTTAATCATCTCCATCAGTGACGTCAAACACAAACATGCTCCCTCCAGCAACAACGTCGATCGATGAATCTTCAGTCTCGTCCTTTGTCACCAGAGCGAGCATGCTCGAACGACAAAGGCAGGTAGCTCTGAGAAGGAGACAGAATCAAATGCATTCAACATCGATAATGCGTACTTGCGATCCTCGTTACGGTCGCGAAAAGGTAATTTCCGTCGAGAGCACCACGACGAGAGTACAAATGATGAATCATTCCCCGCACCTCGATCAGCAACACTTTCGTCAAGTCAATGGGCCCTTTCAGACGAATGAATCGTTGTACAGCCATGGCGTGTATCAAGGATTCAATGCTGAAAATGGAGTAATGAGCGTTGGACAACGGTATCGAGAATCATTGCCGATGGCACAATTTTCACAAAGTTCGCCATCGGAGGCGAATTGTCGGCAGCCACCACCAATGCTCATGGATGACGGTGATAAGAGTCAAGATTACAATTACTCAAACAACGGCCAATACCTAAACGTTCGTCAGCCTTGTGGCAACAGGTCAATTCACTACGAATCAGTCGCAGATGATATATCAGAACTTACTGACATGCGGATGGAAGGATTGCAGCAAATAAATGGATGTGCGCCACCTCGATGTGTTTCCATGGAAGAGGACGAAAATAGTGCAACCCGCCCTTCGACATTCTCGTTTGTTGATACCGAAGACGACGAAGCCGTGAGGTCGAACTCCAAAACGGCGAGAAACGAACGGTTTGGAAGCAAACTGAAGCGAAGCTCATCATGCCGATCTTTGTTATTCAGCGAAACTGAGCGAGGACTCATCGAAAGGATGGATCAAATACCTCGATCGATTTTATCGAAGGGCAGCTCAGAGGACGAGACAAATGCTTCGTGTGGCGTGAAATCAAACTACAGAGAAGAATCGGAACAAAATGCTATTTGCTTTTTGAACAGAATGAAGTCACTTCAAGTGTTGAATGCAGACGATCCGACAATGATGCGTGCATTTCTGATGAGGCCGTGTCCAAAGGGACTGGGTTGGGTTAGATGTGTGATCAAAAGGAACAAAAGTATCAAGAATGCATTATTTCCTGAGTATCGCGTGTATCTAAAGGACATCAATGTCTTTCTAATGACATCCAAAAAACGAGCGGGAAACACAACTTCGAATTACCTCATATCAATGGGTAGAAACGACTTTGATAATCGACAGTCGCCAAATGTTCTCGGCAAGTTGCGGTCAAACTTTCTCGGAACGGAATACACTATTTACGACCAGGGCAACAATCCACAGTATGATAGCTCAAGTTATGACGACGATGGCGATGGAAAGGTCCGATGTGAGTTGGGTGTCGTATTGTATGATACTGCTACGACCTTGGGCGCCAAAGGACCCAGAAATCTGAAGGCTTGCGTCGGAAAGGTGGACAATGATGGCAATCCAACGAAAGTTTGGCAGCCAACCAATGAAACGGACGACCGAATGGTGACTAGTTTCAAGAAGAAAGAGCCATCCCAGATGAATAACTTGATCCGTTTGATTAGCATGCCTCCTAGTTGGAACAAGTACGTGAAGGCCTACGCATTCAATTTCAATGGCACAGTTATCATGCCGTCTGTCAAGAACTTTCAATTGACTGAGGAATCCGATCCGGAAAATATTCTTATTCAGTGTGGTCGGATAGGAAAAGATGAGTTTTCATTGGAGGTGCAATGGCCACTGTCTCCGTTTCAAGCATTTGCCTTCGCCTTATCCTCGTTCGACTCAAAAATTGTTTGTGACTAGAGTTGCCTGAATTGAACGAGAGTACAAATTGCTTCTGATGAGTATGATACCACACTTTATAGATCGCACATTTAATAAAAATATAAAAATCGATGGAGGAACAGCTACGCAACGAATCACTGTTGCCCCCCATCCTTAGAAGCATCAGAGTTACCCCTCGTTCTAAAGACTAGCCTTCGGTCCGTCAGGGTGATGGTTTTTATACCAATGTAAAGCAATTTCATCGCGACGGCAAATCCACACATCATCCGAAAGAGATTTGGCAAAGTCAATGAATTCTTCCAATCCCTTTGCTCGACCAGGCCTACCGACCAGTCTACAGTGCAACCCTACACTCATCATTTTCGGCGAACCCCTCTTCCCTTCTTCGACGAGATAGCTAAGACTGTCCTTGAGATACTTCGCAAATTCACCTCCATGAGAAAATCCGTTAGGTATAGCAAACCGCATATCATTCTCACTCAGAGTGTAAGGGATGATCAAATGAGGCTTGCTTTTCCCAAACTCAGTACACCAATAGGGAAGATCATCAGAGTAGGAATCCGAATCATAAAGAAACCCACCCTCCTCCACCACCAATCTACGGGTATTCACGTTAGGTTTTCCCTGATACATTCCCACAGGCCTCACACCTAACAAATCTTTGTGTATTTGCACTGTTCGACGGATGTGTTCTCGTTCCGTTGCCTCGTCTACGTTTTGATAGTCCCACCACCTGTATCCGTGGGATGCTACCTCCCATCCTGCTTGGATCATGGCTTTACAGGCAGATGGGTTACGCTCTAGCGCCATGCCTACAGCGAATACAGTACTATCGAATGTAGCGAAAGTGGTAAAAATGAAAGAAATCAAGGCATGCATGACAGATACTTTTGCCAAATGTTAATGGTTTCATTCAACTCTTACCATGGAACTTTCTTTCGCGTCAACAGGTCATGCAACCTCCAGAATCCAGCACGGGCACCATAATCGTAAAGACTCTCCATGTTGGCGTGTCTTTGTCCGACTGGTGTATGCGCGATGTTATCCAAGAACATAAAAATCCGATCGATGGGTTACATGTAGACAACATGTTGCGCACACAAATTCCTCATGGTGAAAGGAAGGATTTTCTAAACTGCCAAAGACCGCACAGTTTTGAAGGGACTCACCGAGAGCACCGGCCCCCACAATCTCACTCAACAACTTCTCGCTCTCCCCATCTCCATGCAACAGACAATTCTCGCCGCCCTCCTCGTAATTCAACACAAAATTGAGCGCTACTTTGGCACCGTTTGGCCAAGTGACGACGGGAGGTTCGCCAGCGTAACCGACGAGATCACGTGAGGAGTATTGCGACAACGCGTCGTTGGGGTGGGCGGAGAGGGGGTAGGGATCGGATGCCATGATGAAATCTAGAACAATGAGTGCTGACTGTTGTTTAAAAAATATATCTTTTCTATTAACAGAGCTAGTAATTGAAATTGATAGCCGTTAAGAATTTCACAACGCCTTATCTTTACAGCCTAACAGTGTGGAAGGCGCATCTCCTAGGCTAGATTAAAGTGATTAATTTCTGAAATGACGGACACGAAGCTATGGTAAGCCACCCGGGTAACATATCCCGCGACCACCCGAGAGATAGCGAGAGATGATGAGGTGTTGACCATGGCGGCGGCAAGGCATGGACAACAACAATCGTGACAGCATAGGTCTCTAGATAAAGAGAACCCCAGCAGTGAAAGAAAATTCGTGCTGCCTCGTTAGCGTAACTGCCTGTATAATTTACAAGGACCTGTCGGCTTTAAAGCCGTCGATAAAGGATCGCTCAGGTTCATGGACAGAGATAATTTCTCTTCACGTCTCGTGAACGACTGTCAGTTCTAGCGAGCTGCATTTCCTCGGTTGTCCACAACAGCAACAGCAACAGCAACCGGGTGCATTAACATTCAAAAAAGTCATTGAGTTGTAGAAACGATGCAGCATCCCAGCCATCATCCTCACTGGCCCCCAGCTGGCTCCTCTGCCCCTAACAACAACGGGCCAAATCCCCCTCCACCACACCCCAACAGTCATTACCCACCCTATGCTTCGCAGCCACCTCCCAACGGAAATGGCGGGGGAATCTTTAGGAGACCACATACTCCTTCGGACGGGCATTATTCCACGCAGCCGCCACCGCAGACGGGAGGTGGAGGGTGGGGGAGTCATCCTCCTGGTGCGTTCATGTTTTTAGTAGAACTTCGGAGCCTTGTGTTGCTGGTCCGTGACTGTCTTCTTGATCCTGGAATAAATTTGCAGATATTAGAGCTTTTTATTCACAGCAAGCCACTGCCGATGATGACTGATTTCGTGCTGCACATGATGTGATGTCTTTCGCTTCGTTCTTCCTCTTTAGATTGAACTGAACTTGAGGGATGATATGGGTTTGTCGTTTGACGACTTCATTTTTGATTCGCTGGAATGACTTGTTTGACGGATGGATTCCTCTGAATGCGGTCGTTTGTTGTCGTTTTGAAAGTTCTATCAACTCTCATTTTCGAATCAATCTTCAAAAAATGACAGGTTATTACCCTCCTCATTCGTCGCAGACGCAACAGCCCCCTCCACCTAATGGCCATTACTACACTTCTCAACCTCCACCGCCACACGCACATTCGGGGCCGCCTCCACCAAGTCAATGGGGACATCATTCGAATTATCCGCCGCCACCTCATGCGACTGGACCTCCTTTACCAGCCAACTCTCTTCCGCCGCCGGCAGTTCCTCATCAGCCAGGAGCGCCTCCACCATGGGACCCGCACTCTCATCCACAACAAATGCCACCTCCCACAGACTCGCGGCCTCATCCACACGAACACCCGTATCATTCACTTCCGCCACCTCACCCGTCGTCTCATGGACAGCCACCCCATACTGCCCCTCACCCAGGCGCATACTCACGACACGGACCACCCCCTCCAGATTCCAGACCTCAATACCACGCTCCTTCTCACCCGGGTGTCGTGCCTCCTCCCGATCTGAAACGCAAAGCTCCTCCTACATCTGCCCCGCCACTCAATCATCCATCTTCGATGCCTCCGCCGCCACATCATCAATATCACCACAATCTGCCACCCACTCCCGGCGCACTGCCTCCACCTCAAGGCCACTCACCGTACCCTCTAACATCTCCCGGATTCCACCCAGAACTCCGGTCCACACATTCCACAACCTCCCGCACTCCTGGAAATGGACCACCCATGCATGCTGGACCACCCATGCATGCTGGACCACCCATGCATGCGGCAAGTCTTACAAGTCCCGGTGGGACCATGTTCGATGATGATAAGGGTCGGGGATCGTACAAGTGCGGTAGGTGCGGCGTGCCGAAGAAAGGTCATGTTTGTCCATATCAGCCCAAAGTGAAGAGAAGGCCAGAGGAGCCCATGCCTGAATTGAAGTGCGTTAGTACCCAGGTAGAGATGGATGAGGTTAGTACGGAATAGCATTGAATATTTGATTTGTTGATTCCTCCTTCTGGAATGTTATTGTGTATCACGTGCTGGTCGTGTTGCATCTATTCTGCAAGGGACTCTTTGTACTTTGACATACCGTCTTTTTTCTTTGTATTTTTGGTATGTTCTGACTGGCATTCACGTCACATTCCTATACTCTAGTTCATGACTCTACGAAGGCTGAACATTGAAATCCAAGGATTTCCTGAGTCTTATGCTGCGGAACCCATAGATATGGTCGGTGCTGAAGTCCATTCTCACCCACCTCAAGTTCTGGTTTCTGGTATGGGAAGTAGTGCCCCTTCCTACCCTTCTGCCCCAGCTTCGCACCCGTCAGGCCATGGTCCGATCGCAGAACAAAGTCACCCTACTGGGGTTCCATCTTTGGCATCGATGAACTCGCATCCCCGCCCGTCACCTTATCCACCTTCACAAGCTGCGCCGTATTCTCACCAGTCTTCACTTCCACCACCAAATTCGATGTCGGAGCCACCCAGTGCCAAGTCTCACACTGAATATTCTGAGCCACTTGTGTTGAAATCTGAGCCATCACGTGATCACGAAACCGCATCCAAATCCAATGACCCGACTGAGACTGGTAAATCGGAAGATTCTTCGAGGGTTGCTGGATCCACTACGACATCTCCGGTTGATGCAGCTGATGTTAAAACCCATACCGACTCACCATGTCATCCAACGGGTGAAGTGAAATCAGAGGAGAAACATCAGCCTGAACTTCCTCGTAACACTTCACCTGCTAACGAACCAAAACTTAAGACCGAATCGTCGGAATCCCACGAGGCAGAATCTGACTCCACTAAGAGGAGGAGAGTGTGAGTAAAATAAATATTATACAGCAAACTATTTCTCGTGTCCCGGTGAAGGATTCTACATGATGTTCATCTTCATTTAATTTTTAGTGATGTTAATACATGAGTAATTTCCAGTTGCATTAACGAGATCGATCTTTACATAAGGAATGATTGCATTCATGCCAGCGTTCACAGACAGAGGAATCTTATTTTGAAAGGAAACCATTACGCTTTCAATAGTAGCGAAAGTAAAAAGCGTGTGCACATGAGAACGGAACGACTCGTACTCGATGCATGGCACTCACCTCGGAGAGAGTTCCTAGTGACCACAAGGCATCTCTCCTACGAAAATTTATGATTCATGCACTTACTATTAATTTAATCACGATAAAAATGATTCCCAAGTACAAAAGATCACTCCACTATCTGAAGGTCAAAACAACAATGAAATCATTCTCAGTCAAATGCTCGTTCTAAGATAGTTACCTCAGACACCGCCGTTTAAAGTGGTCTATGAAATGAATCTCACTCCACAGCTAACCGACGATACAAGCCCAAAACAAACTCCTCCCCATCCTCATCCAAGATCTTCATCTCTTCCAACAAAGAAGATGTCTTGACTCCCTTAGCCAATTCCTCCATTATAAATTCAATCAATTCAGTTACTTCTTCACCCATATACTCAACAATCTTGTCAGTGACATACTGTTTGATTTGGTCTGGAGATGTGGATGGCCTCATAGAAAGGGGAGGGAAGAATGTTGACGCTGCAAGAATGTCTTCTTTGGTGGTGTATACAACAGAAGATTTGTCAGCGGCTTCGTTTGCGGCACGTATTTCGGCAAGGCTTGCCCCCTCCATGTTGATGCGCTGCTTGCGCATGTTTATGTCGTCTCGATTTGCTTCGGAGGGGACAAATTTACGTTTTTTACCATTTTCGTCTTCACTAGCTGCCGTTCCATCAGTGACCGATGCTTTGTTTGCCGTCACGCCATCGGTTTCCCCTTGCGTCATCCATGCTGGCAGATTGGACACACCTCGTCTACCAGTATCTTCAACTTTTCCTTCCACTGCTGCAAGAATGTTAGCATCTACACCTCCATTTGTCGCATGAGGAGTGACTCCATTGGTGGTTGACGAAGCAACCAAAGCCTCCATCTTTCTCTTTTCTTCTCTCTCACGCCTCCCCCGTTCAACCAACTCTTTAACTTTTTTCTCCATTGCCTCCGTAATAATGTCCACCCTCCTTTTACGACTCTTGACATCTCGTTCTTCCAAACTCCTCTTGAATTCCAACACTGCGTTGACCACCTCTGGAGCATTCAAGGGATCGGCATCTTCATCATACGTTCCTCCAGCGGCGGCGGCTAATTTATTGGCGTCGAGTTGCAAAACAGAGGCTGACGACTCCTTCTCTCCCGTGGCAGCGGCACTATGTCCGCCCCAATTGTCATTTATGCTCCCCTCTTCATACCTGAGTCGCAAGGTGGTCAGCACCTCAAGCAACCGATGTGGGATAGATGCATCTTGCACCTGTGGAGGAGGCAGTGGAATCTTCAAATCTGGTGGAATAGGATCGGGAATATTGTAATTGTATAAATGATATATTTTTGTGTTGGCAAACTGGCGAATGGTTTCCTTGTGTTGCGCTATTTGCTGTTCGGTGTAGGTGGGAATGACAACTGGTACTGTTTCCATGGGATTTTCGGTAGAATCTTGCGGATTTTCTCCGTTTTCTTCATTCGGTTGCTCGTCTCCTGGAGGCATCACGATCTCCCCGTCTTCCTTGTTGCAAGATCGCAACACCAACAACCCCCCTGCAAAATTCTTGGCCCCCACCTAATGCCCCATTTTTACAACGGCCAACCCACCTCCCGCCGCCTTCCACGTATCCAGCACGACCTCCCCTCCCTTCTCCCCATCCGAAACCAGCGACATAATTCCACGCTCCTTCATCCTCTTCCACTCGTTCGACTTCATATCGCCCGCGCAGCATCCCAAATGGACCGTTCGCGCTCCTCCCACAGGAAATGCGGCATCGCGTAGAATTCGCACCGCGCGCAAAAAGGGGGGCAGAGCGGTGATCACCACGGTTTGAGCCGAGTTTGTGTGGTTGTAGTTGATGGGCAAGGCGCTTGCTGTCGTTGTTGCTGTCGTCGGTGGGAGGGGGGCGAGAGGGGGAAGACTGCCTGGTGGTGGTGGGGGCAGGCCCGGCGGAAGGAC
>JALLPD010002467.1:0-10150 GCA_036940065.1 Cyclotella cf. meneghiniana
GGTAATAAAATCTTCAGGTGAAAATAATTTAAATCTAATGACCAAACTTTGAAAAAATTCTGTTTTTATGTATTTTTTCTTTTTTAGCTTCTATGCTGCATAATTTTTAAAAATCTTTACTGAAGCCATTTTGGGTGTTCTTAATTTTAAGAATGATCTTGTTTAAGAACAAAAAAATTGACCGCCAAAATCATCGCTCAAAAGCAGCATCTCCTCCGCTCCCTCCCTGCTGCTCTCTGTCTGTCATCGAATTCAATTGCCATCAAAGTGGAGCTTTCAGGTTGGATAAGGAATTGTCATGATTGGAATGCTAAGAGAAATTAATGCTTCATTTCGAACAAGCTGCCTCATCCGACGCCAACGCAATTGATGAAGCCACACATCTTGACAACAACATGGACATGGAAAACATCAAAATGTCCAAGGTGGATGCATCTGACACCAATCACCACCCAATCATCACAATGAACAATGAAGAGTGGATGGAGGCCATGCTCACTCCATCCAATGAGCCGGCATTGTTGCCAAATTTTGAGGTAGCCCAGCAGTGGGATTCCACAGCAATCGCACAAATTTCATGATCGGGCCTGAAAATAGACACATCACTGGGAGCCTTGGCATTGGTGATGCATGCTGCCTTGATGGAACTGGCATCTCCCAATGGCAACAACCGTGGAAATAGCATGGGAAGGTTTTGATGCACCGGCATACCCTCGGATGATTGCCGAATTGTCACTAACATCCCAAGTGGAGGGAATCAAACACACAGAGGAAGGGGGATTTGCTCCTCCAATCGGTGAATTGCCAAATGGCCAACTTTTACCCCATAAATGGGAGAGTTATGTGCGACATATATTAGTCATCAGTCCAGTCACGATGGTGGTATTTTAGGCCCAACCATCTTATTTTGTTAGCAAAAAATCGGTGGTAATACCACTGTGTAGACCACCAAAGTGGGATTTAAATCATTTGAATACTGCGGTATTTTGATATAGTATTGTAAGTCCCAGATGGGACTTAGTACGGCCTACAGAAAATACCACACCAGTGGTATTTTTACATTAATATATGGAGAATTCAATACTTTTTTGTTCTGCCCACGGACGTGGGTTGGAGGTGGTGATGCCAGTTAGCTACCTCTTGTAGCCCATGGAAAGAAGGAGAGTAGGCAGCAGTCCTGTTGTACTTAGGCTCTCTCAATCTCAAGTCATGGGTCAAGGCACCAGGTCTGCAGTCAAACTCTAACTTCACAATATCCGTGATGGCGGCAGCAGTGAGTCCGGCCTTTTCAGTTCCGTAAGTTTTAATGAAGAGGGAAAGAGGCTTGGCAACACCAATAGAATAAGATAACTGGACAAGTGCACATTTGCACAATCCAGCCAAAACAATGGACTTGGCCATCCATGGGCATGCATAGGCAGCAGATCTCTTGACCTTGGTGGGATTTTTTTTAGAACGCTCCTCCTCAGTGAGCTCCCCAGCCACTGTAGGTATCAATAGTAATCTTACATCCAGTAAGGCCGGCATCTCCCTGAGGATCACCGATGATGAATTTTCCAGAGGAGTTAAGGTGGAGGTGGCAATTGTCACAGTTGTAGATGGACAATGCACTCTCTCCATTCTTGAGTGTGATGGAATCCAAATTCTTGACAATAACATGATTGTATGAGTTTGCTCATTTTGGCCATCGAAGGAGAATTTTCCTTGTGTCCAGTCAAGGCGGGGTGGTTGTCCTTTCCATCCTGCTCCTGAGTGAGCTTCTCCTTACCGGGCTTGGCGTGCTGAGTGGAAATGAGCACAGTGGGGATCTTGGTGGGGACAACAGATCCATCCTTGAGCTGATCATAGACTATGATGACCTGGGTCTTCCCATTGGGGTCTAGCCACCAGAGAGTTCCATCACATTATGGAGAAGTCAATATTTTTTGTTCCGCCAATGGACGTGGGTTGTAGGTGGTGATGCCAGTTAGCTACCTCTTGTAGCCCATAGAAAGAAGGAGAAAGGAGCTTAGAGTTGTCAGCCAGGGTAGTCACCAGGTCGTAACTGACGACTCTGGTGGTCATCACGGGGTCGTAGCTGATGACTCTGGTGGGTGCCACTGGGTTGTAACTGACGACTCTGTTACTTGTCACTGGGTCGTAACTGACAACTCTAGTGGTTGTCACCAAGTCGTAACTGACAACTCTGCCTGTACTCACATGGTTGTAGCTTATGACAGTTTGACTACTGCCTGGTCCTTGCTTGGGTCATGAGTCATCACTTTTGTTGTCCGAGTCATCACAATGTTGTCAGTTTAAGTCACGCAAGTGCCAGAGTTTTTGGTGTTGTCACTCTGCAGAAATTTTTTCGCCAAAATGTCCAATTTTTTACAAGTTGCCTGTCTTGCTGGCAACATGTTTTTTGCACAAGTGTCCAGCCAAGTGGCAGACCCAGTACGACTTGTTGGAGTATACCACTCCAGTCAGCACTAGGGCCCATCAACTGGTACTTGAGAACATCAAGAATAATTCAGCAGTGAATTACAAGGCCCAGATCCCTACCAAGACAAAAGTGGCAAGAGAAGTGCAAGATTGAGTCTATTGATTCCCTCATTCCCAAAACCCAAGAAGGTGGGAAAGACCAACAAACATTGTGACCAAAGAGCCACAATACATGTGACTGTCATTGTTTTAACAAAGATGGCACTCAGATTAAAAAAGCATGGAGGCGCAGATTGGCCCCAGTCCAAAAAAAAGCCCAAAAGCATGAACTTTGCACAGATTGTTTGCGCCCAGTTTAAGAAAGTTCTGTACAAGCATTTGTGCAAAAATAGGAAACGTTGCTGAAATGACTTGGACAGCAAAAGTGACTCAGATGACAGTTCCTGAGTGGCAGGTTGGATAGCTTGGGGAGCCACCAATGTGTAAGAAATATAAAATAAACATTTCATTTAAAAATAACAATAACCCCAGTCAGAGTAAAGCTATCTCAAATTCCAAAATCAATGTAAAACATAAAGATAACATCAATGCTGTGGGTAAAAATAATTCAAAGAAATCTTGTTCTAAAATGAAAACAACAAAATTATTTAAACTAACAATTCAAAGGTGATGATGTCAAAAACAAAAATCCTCAATCAAAAAAATGTATTCCATGACAAAAGACATGATGGTGACAACATAATAAATGTGTTGAAAAAACCTCAAAAATAACAAAAATGAACATGCTAACAAAAACACCAAGGGTTATCTAGGTGTCACAGAACTGATTGTCATTATGGAACCAGCAACTGAAAGTCAATACTTCAGAAGGGGCAAACAACCCCTGAAGAGTTGCCCCAGAAACAAAATAAAAGTTCTGTTGGACTCAGGGTCTGATAGAGACCTTTTCTTCCTACAGAAAGGAACAGACAAACCCTTTCCCTACCTGACTATGCAGGTGCGGAAGTCTTGGCATACATCAAATGGGATTTTCCAAACAAATGGAAGGGCAAACATTAGGGCAAAATTCTTTGACCGGCAAGCAAGGAGTATTTTATACAGCCTGATTTCATGGAGTACAAAACCCCCCAGGGTTTGACCTCATTCATGGTAGCAATGCCTTGAAAGAGTTAGGAATTGTCTTAGACTTGTGGACAAAAGAACTAACAATAGATGAAATGTCACTGTCAATGAGAAATATTAATAAACTAATGACCGAAGCTCAAATTGAGAAGTCTTGGACCGTAAACAACAATGTCTATCAAGAAATGGCCAAGAACCTCAGAGCACACTAGAGGCCACCAAATGCCTTGTCCAAATTTTAGATGCCAAATATGAAAAGGCCAATCTCAGAGTGATTGCAAAAGATTGCAAACAGCTAAGTGACCCAGAACAAGAATTGTTACTGGAGCTCCTACAAGAAATTGAGGAGCTGTTTCACGGGACACTAGGTGACTGGGATTGTGTGCCGGGCTCCTTGCAATTAAAAGAAGGAGCAAAACCATTCCATGGTCAGCCTGTTCCAATACCCCAGAAAGCACTTGGAAACCACAAAGAAGGAAATCCAAAGATTATGTTACTTGGGGTACTAAAATGTCAAGCAGACTCAGAATGGGCTTCACCAACATTTAAGTACCAAAGAAAGTGAACACCATATGGGTTGTTGACAATTTTAGGGAGTTTAATAAACAGGTAGTGAGAAAACCATTTACAATACCCAAAATCAGCACAACTTCTACAGGAACTATAATGATTCACATATGCCACAGCCCTTGATCTCAACATTGGCTACTACACCATTAGATTGGATCCAGATGTGTCCAAAATATGCACCATTGTTTTGCCATGGGGTAAATACTACCTGCAACTAGCAATGGGTGTTGCATCTTCTCCTGACATCTTCCAAGCTAAGATGTCTGAGCTATTTGAAACCCTTGAGTTAGTAGGAACTTATCTGGACAATCTACCATGCATCTCCAAGGGTAGCTTGGATGGCTGCCTTGTCAAGTTGTGAAGGGTTTTCATCAGGTTGCAGAATGCGGGCTTGAAAGTCAATGTATGCACATCTTGCTTTTGTGCCATGGAAACAGAATACCTTGGGTATAAACTATCAAGAGATGGTATCAAACCACAACCAGAACAGGTACAAGCAATTCTTGCATTAACACTGCTGCAAAGTGTTAAACAGCTCAGCAGGTTCCTGGGCATTGTCCAGTACTACAGAGACATCTGAGCAAGGCACAGTGAAATGCTAGCTCCACTATCTAATTTAGTCAGTGTGTGTGGGCACACCAAAGTCACCAAGGCCAACAAGACAAAGAAAAAGTTTTGGCTCTGGGATGCTGTCCATCAGCAAGCATGTGACACCGTGAAGGCAACTATCACTTGCAATGTAACCTTGGCCTGCCCGTATTACTCTCAGGGCTTTGAGATTTACATAGATAGCTCCAAATTCCAATTAGGGGCCATCAAAACTCAAAACAATAGGCCACTGGCTTTCTTCAGCAGAAAATGAAGCCAAGCTCAACAAAAATATAGCATGACTGAACAAGAACTACTGGCCATAGTAGAAACACTGAAGATTCCAAAGGCATGCTCTGGGGGCAAACCATCACAGTCTACACAGACAACAAATTTCTAATGCAGGATGCCATAGACCTGACCTCTGATCAAGTGTACCACTGGAGATTACTCTTGAAGAATAAGGTCCCACCATTGTGAATATCAAAGGCATCCACAGCATTGTTGCAAATGCCATCTCATGATTGGACTATGGACCCATCACAGATGACAGGTCAAACTGGATGGCTTTTGTCCAGTGCTAATGTTACCACAACTCAGCACGGGACACTAATGAATCCGCACACAACACTAAGGAATCAATGAACCTAGTGCTTGACAATCAAAGTGAAGAGGACTCCATCTATCCACTCACTACCAGAAAGGTAGCAGAGGCAAAACAAAATGACTCGGACCTCAAAAACAAGCTGAAAAGGAAGGCTATTCCATCCAGCTATTTGAAAATATCAAAGTACTGTGCAAGGATGGCAAAACACATAAGGTAGCTTGGTTTCACCACTACCTGAAACATCCTGGGACCAGGTGTCTTGAAGAAACTCTTCCTATTTTGATGTATTGGAAAGGTCTACACATGACAGTCCAATCACATGTCAAACAGTGTCACAGCTGCCAGGTGAACAAACAAAGAAAACTCAATTATGAGAAACTGCCAGCAAAGCTTGCAATCACCAACCCTTGGGAGGCATTTTGTGTGGACCTCATAGGACCATACACCTTCAAGGGCAAGGACAAGATACAAGTTAACTTTATGTGTTTCACAATGATTGACCCAGCAACCAGCTTGTTAGAAATTGTTGAATTGCTGGTCACAGCAGAGGCTTGATATTCCCATGGGTACAAAGGACAACGGGGCATGGACACACATATCCAATCAAAGCAACCCTACTTTGACAAAACTTCAGCCATAGTGTGCAGAATAATAAACAGGACCTGGTTTAGTCATTACCCAGATAGCCAATACATTGTCTTTGACACTGGAAGTGAGTTCAAACTTCACTCTGAGACCCTCTGTGATTCATATGGTCCAATGCATAAGTCAACCAGTGTCAGGAACCCACATGCAAGCGCTATACTTGAGGGTGCATCAAACAATCATGGCAATGCTCTGCACAGCTTGACTAGACATGGCCGACACAGTCAGCAAGAGTGATGTACCTGATGTTCTCACAAACACCGCATGGGTTGTTTGCTCTACCTACCATGCAGTACTGAAAACCTTGGCAGTTGTGGCAATTTTTGGAAGGATCATGTTGTTCGATGTACATACCTTGTGAACTGACAGACAACAACACAAAAAGGGAGAACTCTGCCAGTGTTAACTGGGATTATCAACCCAGTGACAAAGTACTGCTGCAAAAAGACATTATCATCTACAAAACTGACAGCTGTGATGAAAGTGATCCTTGGACCATCACATCTGCCCATACAAATGGCACAATAAGGGTTCAATGTGGGACAAAATCTGAAAGATTAAACATTGGGAGAGTTACACCATACTTTGAATAAAATAACAATATTTGGTTATGCACATCCCCTCTCTCCATTAAAGACTTATGGTTTGTCTCTGCACACAATTTTTTCCTACCCCTCAGGGAGGTTTCCCTTTATCCTGCACATAGACACCTTATTGCTCCATTTGTGGGGGCAAGTGACATGAGCCAAGGATGTTCTCTGGGGCCATTGCCCTTAAAGCACTCATAATCAGGACAGAAGATTTGTCCTCTTCGCATTGTGCAAAACAACAGAAGTCCATAATCTCCAAATAATAGTTTCTCAGAAACAAATATATAAAACATACATGCACAGTCAGTTTGTCTGTCAGAACATTTATCCAAAGAGATAAACATTCTCAGAAATCTTCCCAAGCAATCAAATTTCACTGACAGTTACATCAGTTCAAAAATAATTAAGTTTTGCAACTGCTGAAGTCTACTGCCAATATCTGTGAGAATCAAACACAGCTGCAGCCAAACTAAATATAATTTGATAATCATGTAAATGCATGATAAACACATGAGGACTGGCAGTCTGCAGTCCTCAGCTGCAATTCACTTAGATAGTTCATAATTCTAATTTCCAATCATCACAAAAACCACTTTTTACTCTTCCTTATCTACAACTACCTTTTTCCGAATATATTCGGCTTAGGTCATGTCCACAATGCATACAGCAAGAGGAGGGTGCTAAAAATTCTCCCTCTTATCACCTCCTCTCATCATCTTTTTTGCTGGACATGCAAAATAAATGTGAGCAGACACAAACAATTCATTCAACCTTTCACATCAGACCTAGAGTGTTTGACCCCTTCAAAACTCCTTTTTGCTCTGCTCCCACTTTACCAAATAAATCACATGTTAAGTATGGAATCCATGTAAAGAAGAAACCATGATAAAAATCACCTCATGTGTTATCTGTTGAAGTCCAACCATAAATTGTTGATGATTGTCACCTATTAACAGCTGTCTTGTAACAAGGCACACAACGGTGATCATCAGGTGTGAGGGGCACCCTTCTGACTATCATAGGAGTGCATCCCAATGGCAGGGTCAGTGGTGCTATCATGGAGGCCATTGCAACTGCAGTGCTATCACAAAGGCTGCCACAATCATGATGCTGTCATGGAGGTTGCACAACTGTGTTGCTATCACAGAGGCTATTGCAACAGCAGTGCTATCACGGAGGCCACCACAAAGATCACGTGAGGGGGTGATGAGAGGGAGACAAATGCCGATAGTAGTACCCTGCTTTTGCTGTTTGTATTCTGGGTAGTGGAGGAGGGTAAGTGTGGTTGTTTTGTTTGTTTGTGGCACCCAACACCTTATGGCTCATTCTTTCAATGTCCATTATCTCTTGTTTCACAACATGGACCTTTGCTGCTTGTCAAGAAGGTGGTAGGAGAAGGGTGAATGGGGTAGCTTGGAAGACTGTTGTAAGGTGGACTGTGGGAGAGGAAGCTGCAGCAGGGTTTGATGATGCATTGGTCATATAGAGTAGTTTGTTTTAGCTTTGTTTTCTTGTGCCCTTGGCATGGGACTTGTCATTGGAAGGATGAGAGGGGACCAGTTCAAAAAAACAGTATTAAAACATAATTATTTTTGACTCAGACAGTTTTTACTGCATTTCATTTACAAGTATGATAGCTAGATCTTTTCATAGCATGAGTTTTAAGAGAAGAAAGTGATGAAAAGAAAGGTATGAACCTAAAATTTTTTTATCACCCACAAATTTAGACCTTATATTGTGATTGCGATGTATAAGTGTATTATACCCAATAGTATAAACAATATGGTAATTCCCTGAAAAAATGTTTTCTGATATTGATGTACGTAAAACACCAGCCATCCGCATGATTTGTTTTGGTAAAAGCTACATTGCTGAGGAGGAGGGCGGACATGGTGACATGGACATACTAATAAAAAAGACAAAAATGGCTAGTAGCCCCACTATGCAACTTCAGTTGCACAGGTGGAATTTTTAGACTTATGATGAACTACTTGTCTTTGCAACTCATAGTCAATTGTGCACAAACTTCGTGATGCAATGTAGGAATTTATACCTTACAAATAAAACCCGAACCCTGTCATACTTTGTGCAAATGCACAGGAGCGTGTCAGCAGTTCTGACATCTGCTTTGTATCTTCACTGCCTTCACCCATTGCAGCATATTTTAATCAGTCCCCTCAAGCTTGTCTAGGTATCTATCTGGGTAAGCTTGCTAAAAAAACCAGGCAACATAAAGAAGAGGTCTGCACCCAACTCGCAATGCCACAGAGGGCCTTGGATAAGGGCCAGTCATTAGCTGCACCCTGCTCCAAGTACCGATGTGCACTAATTACTGGAGTACATGCCCCAGAGCGTCCGGTCCACCAGAAATTTCTGACTCTGCCCATACAGAACCTTTGTGAACAAGTCAGCCAGGTCCTTCTTTGTTGGGATGTGGGCAACAAGGGCTTCACCCATTGTGACGGCCTCAAGTACTGCATGGTAGCAAATTGAGTTTGATTCTTCTTGAGTGTCAACTCAGGTTTGCTTGCATTGGTAACAACTGACATGTTGTTGCCATAAATGTGTGTGGTCTTGATTGGGACTCCCATCATGTGAAGTTTGTAGCAAATGCCAAGCAAATTCTCAATACCATGTTACAGAGTGCAAAATTTGGCACCAAACACTGAGGCCTCAATTGACTGCTTCTTTGAAGCCCAGTCAATCATTCTGTGGTTGAGGAAGATGATAAACCTAGTTCTTGAGCATCGGCTCAATTTGTCACCTGTGTGTTTGCTGTTTATGAAGATTTGTAGCATCACACCCTTTCCCAGAGGCTTGGGGCATTGGGGGAATAGCCTTGGTTGCCCCGGCATAAAAACCATGCCAATCACATTCCACAAAGTTGGATTTCCCCACATTGGGCTCCACCAGGTCAAAGATGAGCCTTGAATCACTCTTTGACTTCAGGAAGGAGAGCGCATGTACTGCTGCCTCCAAGTGTCCCTCACTTGGCTTTGCAGAGTACAAGGATGATATGGAAATCTCGGTGCAGGTGTTGATCCACCCAAGCTCACACATCCATCTCAGGATACCTATTAGCTGTATATAAAACTTGGTCACACATGGCTCCAGCAGTGGTGAGGCGTCCTCTTCTGGGGCATAACCACATGGGAACAGGTTGTCAACCCTCTTGGGCACAGAATACCTCCCACCCAGATTATTCTTGAGGAATGTCTTGACATTCTTGACAGCTTGTTGGACATACTTTGAGGGGCTCAGCCCCATGCCACTGTACCATCTTCAAAGGTCTTCTTCTTTAGCTTAGCCCCAAGATACATCTTCAGGGGACCAATTGAGTCAGGTTTGAGGGGAAGGAAACTGTCAATCATGTCCATGATGTGCCTTGGGTCACGGTGGACTGCATATAGAGGATATAGGAGTGACCTAAGCCGCTTCTACAAATTATATTTTGTACGAACGGACTGAAGCTTGTTACGAAACGATTTTTATAAGTTAAATTAATTGTAAAAAAGAACTGAAAAACCATGATGAAGTACTATATGCTTCATCGTGGAAAAACGAAACTGTGTAGGACTCTACACAGTTTTGGTATGTTCACACCAAT